>OLKM01004894.1:10000-19430 GCA_900291075.1 Melanogrammus aeglefinus | reverse complement strand
ACGTAATTATCACAACTGTGGCCAAAGGAAGTGTAGTTGGTAGCGAATTAATGGCAAGCAATTACGTGATAGGACATGTTCTACGTATGTGGTTGGTATGTTGTTGATGCCTTTTGTTAAGCCTGTCTTTGGAATCTATACATATACTGGAATGTGATTTACTGGTGTGTTTTCGATAAAGAAATGATCACTTTTGCAATCGACTGCCGTGTGTTTTTATCTGGACCTGGACCCTACGTAGTATTTGCTTCCCATGTTCTGGTCTGTTTTGTAATCTAATATTATTGTTTATGCCTACTATTAAAGTAACAAACATTGTTCACAAAATTAATTATTCTTTACATACATACTACTAATACACTGAACTAATGAACTGTCATAAATGTCTTAACAGCATGCTAACAAATATATACAAAATTACTTACTGTATACATTAGGATAATACCAAATCTAACAGAAAATGCAACTATATACAATTGGGGTTTACCAGCCACTAGCTACGCTTGCTACTGGCATGCTGCCACAAATAAATGTATTTTTCCTCTGGGCTTGCTTCTTAGTACATGTCCTATGAATAGAATGAGATAGAAATGATAGAATGTCCTATGATAGAATAGATAAGAATGATAGAAGTTCCTATGGTATAGAATGAGATCAAGTCAGATTTAGCAGAAATAACCATTCCAGATACTGCATTTGGCCTCCAATCAATTTTCTGGCAGGGAAAATGACACAATTTTGATGTTGTAATGCGTCCTTTAAAAGGTCCAACCACTGTCCGGGTGTCTAGTGTTTTATATTATGGAAGCTCGGAATGAGATCAGCTCATATTTAGGCAGAAATAACCATTCAAGTAACTGCATTTGGCCTCCAATCCAATTTTTGGCAGGTTGAAACTGTTGTTAACTTTAAAGTAGCCTAACAATAATATTCGATGTACAAAAACAGACCAGAAGCATTGGGGGAAGCAAATAATTACTGGGGCTCCAGGTCAGGGTCAGTAGCCTAAAAACAACGCAGTCGACGATTGCAAAAGTATCATTTCCTTTATGCGAAACACACCCGTATAATCCACAGTTCAGTTATAGTTAATTTTCCAAAGCAGGCTTAACAGGACATCACCACAGTAACAGCACGCAACGTAGACCAGACATAGCATCTCACCACAAGCTAGGCTCAAGTCCTGCCTTGCCTTAACTCGCTACAAACTACCACTTCTCTTGGCCCACAGTCGTATAATTACGTAAACATACGTAAACTTTACAGCAACTCACACTGACCTAATAATCTCGCGAGAGCACAGTTGCGTGCTCATAGCACTAGAGATGCGTCCTTAATTCACCATCCGCACCGTTTTATAGCGCTACAGAACTCAACGGGTGCTATCTACGCCGCGTCCCGCGGCCCGAAAGTCAGGGTTGTGGAGACCGATCAACTTTTGGGCCAAACAGCGTGCACGTCTCTCGGTACTCGCGTTGCCTAAGAAGACAGAAGTAGCGCATATACTATGACACGGATCTGCGCTTTAACTCGCGTCTGTTGCATCCTAATATATAAAGATAATCCCCAATGAAGGGAAAACCAACAGGCTGTTTTGGTTAAATTTTCGTTGCCATTTGAAATAGCAAAATAGAAATGACTAAGCAAATATCACCACGCCAGAGGGGAGTGCGTAAATGTAATCAGCAGACGGCCTGCTGATCTGTGCCGAAGATAGATCACACCGCGTAGACTATATTACCACAAACAGGCAACGGAAGCTCGAGCCAGGTGATCATTGACTTTCTCACCTACCCAACAGTTCTACAAAAGCCATAATTAGTAACAATTTGTCTTATTTAATGATTTATTTGGCACCGCCAACACTAAAGTATGGATCCCGATGGTATCTTGAACTGGTGGCCAAGCAAACACACTTCACTAGCCTAGCAGCACAATACACTAGCGGTAGTGAACCGCTACATTCAGGCCATTTTCTAAACATTTATGTATAGTTAAAAAAGTCCCGGTGTTGTCACCTCCCTAACATTCGGTCGGCAGACCTCAAATTTTAATAGTAAAATATAAACGATATACAGTCCAATTGACTCCCGATTTACTTCTCCGAGCGAACCATCGCACTAAGCAACCTTAGCACGACATGGACCTCCCTAGATCGGTCCACTCGCCTGCCTTGCTTGACCCCGTGTTACAGGTGAAGCTATCAAACATCAAGTGTACACCTACGCAACATCTCCTTTCCCTTCCAAACCAGTGTCGCCAACATCCACGCTTTTACCATCGGTTGCTACCACAGAGAACAGCCTATATTTTTTCCGCAATTATTCTTATCTGAACCACAATCACCGCTTTATAGTATATTGCCTCCTTATCCACCCGCACAAATACAGTAAATTTTTAAGTTACCTGTTCCTTTCCTCCAAAGCCAAAAGCAGACGTTATCCTCACGCATATAAAGTGACCCTCTACCGTACCCTGGTCACGGCTACTCCAGGCGTGGTTGTAGTGTTTCAGGGGCTTCATACAATTAAAGTCGAGCTGGTGTGCATGGTAGTATCGATATCGCCCCACATGCGAAAAACCAGCCACATCACACAAGACAGGTTGCCAAAACTACTCCTCCGTGTGTATCACCACCCTGCTGCTATCGCCACACTGCCCCTCCTCTCGCGAAGTGCCAGAGGAGCGCAATCCATAGCACTGAACGATTCACCGCGAAGTCAGTTCAAGGGGTAAGAGGGACTGGTTAGCGAAAATGATAATATATTTATATAGCCGGACCACCTACATAATAATTTCACTCGCATTGCCTGTACACTCTGTCATGTGAGACATAAAATAAAAGACTAAACTAAATAAGGCTATTTAAGATGCTATAACCATCGACATTATCTCCCTGTTTTTATGAGACCTTGGGCATACAGCTCCCTCGGTCAAAACCCTTAGGTCCTCGATGCCCAGTAGCGGCGTCAGGTCATTGTCCGTCTAAAACCACATATAATCCAACACCACACCACACACAACACACACCCACAAACACCCCACACGCCACGAACACACCACAACAACCCAACACCAACACAACAACCCCAACCCACACACACACACCATACAAAACACCAACAGCACACCGACACAAAACTCCCAGCCACACCCAGCCAACCTCATGGAAAGCATGTCTCCGTCCGTTTAGATAAGAAGACCAGTATTATTAATGAACACACTCAAGCCCCTAGCAAAAAGTTAAGTAGAAATCCGAAGCATTTTTTTACGATAATACAGCTCTGACATAAATCATGATTATGATGGTCAACAGAGGAAGAGACACATAAGCCCGACATTAAAAACACATGACCACACAGCGCGGTCACTGTCGCAGCGTGCTTCTCGTCGTGCCGAGATCAATTGCAGCAGTGCCGACCGTGGACCGGCATTAATCCTAAACAAACCAGGCCGTACCGGCCCACAGCCGGCCAACAGAACAGACCACATGCAAGCTTTAGAAATAATGTTACTGTATACACAGATAGAGCCAACGCCACATAGGCTAAATACTCTCGACCCTAACTATGCATGACAGTAGAGAAGCACATGGCTATTTTGATAATGTTATGATTGACAGTAGAGAAGGCACATGCTAATTTGAATAATGTTATGATTGACAGGTAGAGAAGCACAGTGGACTAAAGCTGACTAATGCAATCACTGACTTGGCACAGTAGCAGAAGCACATCGGGCAATTTGAATATGTCTCAATGTTGACAGTTAGACGAAGCCACCATGGCCGAATCCTCTTGAATCAATGTTTATATGATTGGACAGTAGAGAAGCAACCATGGTGCTAAATTGGAATAATGTATCGATTGACAGCTAAAGACAGCACATGGCTAATCTGAAGTCAATGCTTATGATTTGACCGATACGGAGAAGCACGATCGGCTAATTTGAATAATCGATCTATTTGATTGTCCTATTGTTCTGCTTCGCTCCAGTAGATAGTAAGCAATGTCTTATTTGTGTGATTTCCAGTCCTTTGGTAAAATTGTTTGGTTGCTCCAGTGAAGTTCTAGGGAAGAATTGAAAGTCTAGGAGATGTTCTGTACAACAAAGCTAACCTCTCATTCTGATGTGTCCTGTTACAGGGACTGTGATTAGCGTGAATGATGGTATGTTACACACAGACACTGTATTCAAAACTTAAATGTTCTGCTATAATATTTGTGTCAGAAACATGGGAGTGGACAACTAACTTACTACCGCCTGGCTTGGCTGACTTGAGTGGAGCAGCCAAATTATCCTAGACATTCAAAAATTTTGTTTACTAATAGAAGTAATGTGTTGGTTGGGTTGTGTGATTTTCGTCAGTAGCCTACAGTAGACCTAGATTCTGCCCGCTCTGACAAGCCCACTACTCCTGTTAACTGTCATAGCCTACACTATCCCAGAAAATCCCCGCATGACCACTAGCCCACCCGGGCTCTTTTTTCTTTTTTAATTTTTTTGGATTGATGTGATTTGCCGGCAACCCACACACAGTTGGAGTAATGGTCACAAGTGGTGTCAATCCCACAAAATCAAAACCCCAGGCTCATGTGTAGTTGAACGATGACAGTGCATGCCACTATGCGTTGCAGGCGCGCCATGGAAAGTGAGAAATAAAACCACAGCATGTCGCCAGGCAGCACGCCGGCAGCGAGATGACAACTGATTGCGTCGCGCAGCTATCTGGTACCAATGGTTAACCTGATAGTTCTTCACAGTGGATCTAAACTTGCCGTGTTGGATAGATGTGCGACCCCACCCGGTGGGCGGCAAAATTTCGCACAAACCAACCCCAAACAACACGGATCACAACGTGCCGTACCAAGCCATGCAGATGCCCAGCTGCCTCATTCAAAACCAATATTACATCGCAGCAAGCAGCTTTGAAATTCCGTGAAGGAGACTTTTACCTGAGTTGGTGAGCGTGTCCTCTAGCCACCTACCAATGGAGCCGTGGCAGTCTCCAGCGTGGGATCCTCAGCTCCAGCCGAGGAAAGCAAGACGGCAGCTACCCGCGGTCCTCTGGGTAGCTATGAGCTCAGGTCTCAAGCTAACGCTCAGAATGCGAGAGGGTGAGGCTCAGGAGTCGAGCCGCGAGAAACAGCCTTGCCTGATGTGAACCAGGCAGCCCGACAAACCGTGACACCACACACAGCACCCACACACACACCACACAGCACACACCCACCCGAAACCGAACACACAGCAACACACACAGCACAAACACACGACGCACAACACACCACACCCACACCACACAACACACACACACCATTTATTGATCCTCTGATAGCACCGAGTATTCCCATAGCACGTAAATAACCAACACTTATAAAGTAGTAAATTCACGATTCAACAGAGTACACCAGACTTGATTGAATACTCCTCATGAGACCAAAAGCTGATGTCTACTCTGTTCTGAAGACAGGAAAAGAGGAGTGGGGAGAGACATCATAGTCAGCAGAACTTCACTCTCACTTGGATGTGAACCACCGATCTTTAACCAAATGCTCCTTCCCTAAATCGCTACAACTGCAAGAGATATGTTGGTCACGAGTCAGGGGAGAAGGCTGCTGTGTTTGGTAACGCTCAGGACGCGATTCTTCACAGGTCTCTGAACAACATTGTGTAAACCAACCGAACCGAATGTCTTGCCGTCACGCAGGGAAAGAGCGAACAAAGAAGAACTGCATCAGCAGGGCAGGCACCAACGAACACAGCGACCACTTACCCTCCGAGACGCTAAGACTCAACCCAGATTTGAACCAAGCAAAAGAGAGACAATGAACACACACAACTAGACACATGAGGTTGGTCCAGTGAAATAACAGAGTGGCACTCCCCAGTCCAGCAGAGAAGACAAGCTATCCATCCTGAATACCTGCAGCAAATCATTAGGTAACTCAGTCACAAGCTTCCTCTACAAGCCATAGACGGAGATTGGAGCTGCGCAACTGCAGGAAGCCACCGACCGCTTCACACGAACTCCGATCCTTGCAGGACCTCGAACAGCCATGTAGCCTATATACGACACAATAAATAGAACCAATGCAAGCAAGAAAAACACTGCCATCACTCACTCTACAATCATACTCTGAACTATAACATTTAATTAGTTCAGCTGATTGTTTCAACACTTGAAAGTAAAACTAGACCGAGTGTTCCAGGTGTAACAGTGTGAGACAAGTACCCCAGACACAGCAGAGAGCATGGCTTCACGCCTGAAGTCCTGCGAGATCAATTGGTACTCAAGACGGTCCAGCTCTCTAACAGACGAGAGGAGTTGGGAAGACTGAGAGCTGCGAGGGCCAAGACTGCACGAGCATCTCTCCTGGACACGTGACAGCCCTTCAGGCCTTCGAAACAAAAAAGATCGATGTTGTGTAAAATACAGAACAAATAACAAGAAGACCTGGGTTGTAAAAAAACTAACTAGAGTGACGTCATAGACATTATGAAGAATTTGCTGTTAAACTAATCTTTATTAGAGAATAGATTTAAATTACTTAACAAAAAAATATACCTCCGCAATAATCTAGGATCACTCTTCATGATGTATATAGGTAAAATGGTATAGGTACATTTTCTAGGTTAGTTTGTGTGGGTTATTGAATAAGGTCATTTGTGGATATTCTATATGACATTGTTGTGTATAATGTGTATGTGAGTCCTTGTACCAATAATTTTATTAGATCATCTCGCGTGGTTTGTATAAGAAAGTCTGTATTCCAATACTTTATGTACTTATGTGTTGCCGAGCGAGGAAAACACGTCATCAGAAGCGAGCAGGAAAAGCACCACCCAAAAGAGAGCAAAGAAGCCATAATCTGTCGGCTTGCAGCGAGTCTCCCAGTGGTAGATTCCTAAGCTTCACCAATATTACTGTGCACTCCGCTAACAATGGCAAATTACCGGTTTTCTGCCTCACAGCTTATTATTAAGTTTTCTACGCCTGTTTCTTTACTCTACAACGATCAGAGCGAACTCCACTAATTATCGTGCAGTTAACAGTCTGCCATACAATACTGGACCTTTGGTGCCCCACGGAATGTGTTACTGTGCAAGTCCTGTTCCCCTGCTTGTGACCTTTTGGTCAGTGATAATGTCGCTCATACGTTGCAGCCTGTCTCGGTCAGTGTTGGAGACACAATAGACTCTGTAGCTTTAACACGTAGGTAAGAAGCTCCCACCTCACAGGTACCATACCACGGAGTGGAGAAGACTGAGGTTTTCCGTCCAAAATCACCCAGCACATGCAACACAGAGAAACATCCCAATAAAATATCGGCCCATAGCGCCTGCTCTCCCAGTATCCTCTTAACCGTCACACAACTAAATGTAACCACTGTCCTACAAACCATCATTTAGCTGGGCGAGTCTCTTAGTCAGAGAATGAAGTACTCCCTCCTGTTGTCTTCTCCTCTCCTCTCCTTTCCGCCCCGTGACCTCTCACCTTCCCCAGATGACCCCTGAGAGTCTCTTTATCAACCAATTCCTATTCGTTAAACCACAAATATCATCAAATATAACCAGATGATACTGAGCAAGGATTTTAAAAAAAAAAGATTGTGGGTAGACTTATATGTAACAAATGGTTAAGGATAATCTATGATGATATCCTAACACATCAACAATGACTATTGTATCCATAAAGAGCCTTTTATACGTTAGTCTCTCTCACCCTGGATTACACAATATTAAAAATATCTATTCTGACAACGTCCTTCATCTGTCGTGAATATGTTTGGTATGTCTTCATTAATGAATACTGGACACATTAAAGCTTTTAAAATATACATTTTGGTTTGACTATTGCACGGTTTCAAATCATTTTTATGAAAATGTTTCTGTTGTGGCTTTCAGGAGGTCTTAGGCATCCAACTAGGGGTCTCTGACCCCCCCAAGACCCCCTATATTTTACCCTGCTCTCAACCATCAACGTCCTGTATACAGAGGACACTATCGGTATGTTTTGGGTTTATATTTATAATTAAAGATTTGAAGCATATGGATGTATTAGAATATCCACCTCAACCACAAGGGGTAGCCTTTATATGATATGAAAGTTTGAATGTGGTCATCAACAGGTACTGAAATATTAAGCGTGTAGTATCTGACTATAAGCTGAGTATGATAACTCGACTTTGAACATTTATTTTGTAAACTGTTTTCACATCGAGTCAAAACTGACCTGAGAGTTTCCACGTGTACAGCTGTGGACTCCCAGTCCAGCAGAGAGCAGCTTCACTCCTGTGAATCCCTAGCAAGATCTTTGGTACTCCAGTTTCCCAGAACCTCTCCTCAGGACTAGAGGAGTTGGAGCTGAGAACTGAGGCCAGAGCGTTTCAACAGCATCTTCTCTGACAGACGACAGCCATTGAGCCTTTGCACACAATAAATAGAATTTGTCAGGAACTGCCATTAAAATAACAGTAATCTTTAAGTTATTCCATAATGAGGAATGTTATTAGTTTACCAAAAAATACTAAATAATTAGACGTATACATTTTCATTATATACAGTAGTCAATGTAAAATTTTAAATAGTTATTTAGTTGAGATTGAAAATGTTTCTTGAATGGATACTTCTATATCCTATTGCTCTGTAATACCTTTGCTTTGTAATACCTTCTACGTTAATAGGACAACAGAGATGTTTTGTATAAATTTATATATATATTTTAATTTTGTTATGAGTAGAATAGTAATTCATGTTGTTATAAACCTACAGGGATTTTTTGTAGATTATTTTAACCTTATATTCCAGTTATATTTATATTGTGTGTTGTAATACGTGTTATTATTGAACCTACAGAGATGTTTTGGAGGCTTTGACCACTGGCAGCAGCCTCAGAAGACCCTCCTCTGAAGCAGAGTATTTCTTCAGGTCAAACACGTCCAGCTCCTCTTCTGATGTCAGTAGGATGAAGGCCAGAGCCGATAGTTGAGCAGGAGATAGAGATTCTCCGGAGAGACTTCCTGATGTCAGGTACTGTTCGATCTCCTTCACTAGAGAACGGTCGTTCATCTCATTCAGACAGTGGAACAGATTGATGGTTTTCTCTGGAGAGAGATCTCCACCTATCTTATTCTTGATGTAAGACACTGTTTTTCTATTGGTCCGTGAGCTAGTTCTTGTCTGTCCCAGCAGTCCTCGTAGGACAATCTGATTGGTCTCCAGAGAGAGACCCAGGAGGAAGCGGAGGAACAAGTCCAGTTGTCCGTTCTCACTCTGTAAGGCCTTGTCCACAGCACTCTGGTAGAGGAGGAGGAGTTTATGTTGCCCAGAGGTGGGTGGTTCTTCTGAGAGCAGATTGACACCATCGTTGATAAAGGACAGAAAGACATAAAGGGCAGCCAGAAACTCCTGGAGGCTCAGATGGACAAAG
>OLKM01004894.1:0-5000 GCA_900291075.1 Melanogrammus aeglefinus | reverse complement strand
CTACGGTCAACCTGCACCCATATACGCTTACCCCCCACATGGCCCCAACATGACCGCTCGCTGCACCCCACCTTAGGAGGCCACCTGCCTCCCAGACACACACACACACACACACACACACACACACACACACACACACACACACACACACACACACCACACACACACTACACACACACACACACACACACACACACACACAACACACACACACACACACACACACACAGCTGTTACCCAGACTAATGGAGCCATGTTGTATCACTGCTGAGCTCTGAGATGGACAACAGTCACAGACAGAGAGATCCTCTTCTTACCTCTTAGCTTTGCTCTGGTGGCCATGTTCCCCAGACAGAGTGGCCTCAGAGGTAGGACCCCCCTCCTCTCTCTCCTCATCCATAGTAGACTGGAGACCTGGACACAAACACAACTCCATACTGTTTCTACGGCCACTCAGTGTTTATTCTCTGCTTTCATACGAGCTGTGTATTTCCGGTCACAGGGGGCTGTTGTCTCTGTTAACTTTGGACGAGAGGCAGGGTGGTCTTTCCTAGACGCAGATTCATAGACCCTCTCATTCTCAAGGAGGGGAAAGATGTGGAGATGCTGACCAGAAGTGTCTAATACACTCTTTAATAACTATTCATCATTCCACACCGAAGGTCTCAAAGGGCTTCAAATGTGTCTGATAAGATCAAGTTCACCCTGCGGATATCATACCGACTGCTTCCTGTGCTGGTTAAACCCCTCTGAAGGCAGGACCATATATGGACTTCCTCATGAGGTATGACATCACAACCAGATCTGTGATGCAGGCTCGCAGAGAACAAGACCCAGTACCAGATGACGTTTAAACACCTTCACTAACCAGGATGGCCGTCTTGCTGTCTAAATAATATAATCATAATACAATGCACTGCAAATATACTGCAAAGAATTGCTCATTCTGTCCGTAAGGACGTAAGAATACACAAGAAAAAAAAAGTCATTATTAATGTCAACTTTACGCTTGACTCAAGGCTGGAAGGTTCTGGGTTTGATCCCCAAAGCCCACAGTCTAACACGTAGCATCCTGTAGAGCAGGAATCTACAAAATGATCAACCTACTGATGAGATGAAGTTATTCATATTTATGATCTATCACGGATAAGAGTGGACTACAGTACCTTAGTTTACTTCCTGTTGGACCAGTTCCCCTCTCAGTTCAAACTCCTCCCAGACTAACCTCTTACAGGCGGCTGATTCACTCGACTCCAGCTGTAGTGAAGTGGGACATTTTGCTGTAAGTGTACATGAATCATTTAAACGTCTTGAGAGTATTAAACCAAATGATTTGACTCAGGGTCCGTTTTGAAACCCTCGAAAAGCTGCACCACAGCACCACCTGCTGGTGAGAGGATGTCAGTGCGATTGGCTGACCTGAAGAAAATGGACCAGTCGTCACCAGCGACCTATGTGTTGAGGCGGTCGCAGCTGAGTTAATTCACCTCGAAGGTCATGACCCTCTCATACGAGTGATGCTCTCAGATATAGAGTAGGCCTACACTACTGCAGGATGATGCAGGCCCACAGAGAAAAAGACCAAATACAAGATGACGTCTTAACACGATTCACTAACCAAGATGGCCGTCTTCCTGTTCAAATAATGTAATCATAGTACCGCCCTACAAATATAACAACTGTCCATTCTGTCCTAAGTACCTTTAAAGACACCACAGGACATTTGTGATTCAGAACAAATCCTAAATCAGAGGAAACATATATAACCGCAACCTGATGCTTGACTTTACATTGGACATTATCATTAAACCTTCAACCTGACGCTTTGACTCGCTGTTGGAGGTTCTTGGGTTTTTGATCCCCAAAGCCACACAGTCTAACACGTAGCTTCTACAGAATCTGTACAAGAATTATTCAATAGCAATTTTTGAGAATAGCATACATCCAAATATTAACTTAACATTTTTACAACCATCACCCTATGATAAGATTACAAAGTTATTCGTATTTATGATCTATCAGGATTCAGAGTGGACTTACAGTACGTAGTCGTCTTCCTGCTGTGATGAAGTGAGCCACACCAACCGTCAGACTCATTAACAAGCGAAACGATTGAACCAACACCCAGTTGGACCGGTTCCCTATCCCTACACAGAACTAACATGCTAAGGCAGCTGATCAAAGAATAATAACTTCATTAAATAGATGAACGACGGGCAGAGAGCTGTGTGATGCGTAGAGCTCAAAGAAAAACAAGAACACTTGATGAGCTTGAACCAAGCAATGTAGAGCCACTCCGTCACTGAGTCAGGCTGCTTCTCTACAGCAGAACCAACAGGAACCACGATACCATGAATCAATAAAGAGACGATAATGCATGAATAGAAGCAGACCAAGTAGAAAAAGGCTCATCTGCTCTGTGTGTCTGCTGAAACTCCTCCATGTACAATCCTCTCCATCTTTAAAAGACATCACCACCTGGTTCCATATGGAACACTAGATTTTGCATCAGTGTGAACAGTGAATCAGAAAATCTATACAATAGATGGAGGATGTCCCATTCAGAAGAGCAGGTGTACTGCGTAGAGTTGTCCTCAGAGTACAAGATAGCTCAGAGTGCAAATACTCTAGAGCAGGGGGGTGCCCAACCTTTTTTGACCCAAGATCTACTTTTCAAGTAGCCAAACCTCCGAGATCTACCAGTCTAGTGTCCAACATTGCAAACCCACACACATCGTTCCCAGCCCGCAGTAACTAACCTTACAACACTTTTTCTTGTTGTCACACAAACCCACTAGACATCACATCACAAACCCTCCCTATCTTCAACACACACACACAGAACGAATTCCTCTCACAGTTGGCCAGTCTTGGATAGTTGTTGCTGTATCACACAAACCCGCTCCCTCTGCTCTCTCTCTCTCTCTCTCTCCTCTCTCTCTGCTCTCTTCTCTTCTCTCTCTCTCTCTCTCTTCTCTCTCTCTCTCTCTCTCTGCTCTCTCTTCTCTCTCTCTCTCTCTCTCTCTCTCTCTCTCTCTCTCTCTCTCTCTCACAGGACAAACACACGCCAATCTGCATGATGAGCGAATAGCCATAGCTGACCTTAATATGAACAAAACAGAAAAATAACCAGATACAAAACAGGTATATCTCTGGATTTAGAAAAACTTCCTACCTGTAATTGGGAGACCTGGCATTGGAGGAGGAGGCTAAATTTCTCGTAGTCAGGAGTGTAAGGAGCTGGTTGCCAAGGCGTAGGCAGGCTGCCAGATGGTCATCTGTCATTGTTGGTCTGTTCTTTATTAACCAGCCTTATTAGCCTGGGTCTTCAGTTTGGTAAAAAGATTGGACTGCCGTGCTTGCAACGCTGAGCTTTTCAAAATCCCTTGCACTTTTGTTGGCACGTAAAGGCGTTTTTGCAGGGGGAATCCCTCTTCGTACCCTTCCATTGTACTGTTTTAAAAATGTCCGCTCATATTCCCTTCTTTGGCAACGCTACCGTTGCATTGCAGATTAAAACAAACAGGCTTTGGAATGAGAATAAACAAAAAAATATAATTCTTCCTCCCCACTAGGGGTGAAAATAGGTAGGTCTTCTAGCTCGTTTCCCCTCAGCCATGTCAACGTTTAGGAGTGCGTAACTACTGTTGATGCACTCCTTTACTTTAAAAAAAAGGGTCTCTATTAGATCCCCCAGTCTCATAACAAAGAGGGGAACATAGGACCCGGGAACATAGACACGCTCCAGATACCGCACGTATATGTCACGCGCAAATACTTTTTTTTTGTGACGTGTTTTAAAGGCACTGATGGGTGTTAACTCAGTGGATAGGCTGTTAGTGTACATTTAATACAAAATAAAACCACACACACACACACACAACCACACCACACACACACACACACACACACACACACACACACACACACACACACCACACACACACACACAACACACACACACGTCCTCATGCCAATACCACCCCACAGGCCACGCCCAGCTCTCCTCCAGGACACCCAGAACAGAGCTCGACCTTCAGGGTCTCCAGAGAGGTCAATGATGAACAACGTTCCTTCAGTGGCGCCCCACACTGGGGGGGGGGGGTAATGCAGGGGGTCTCCAGAAGGGGTCCCCGGGTGATTCAACGTCTCTGAGATCATGTCTTTGTAGTCCAGTGGTCTCTTGTAGGAGAAAGGCCTTTCACAAGAGGCGGGCCGATTTTACCTGAGGACTCTGGAGGAGGGATGTGAGGAGGAGGTCGTGGGTTCAGGAGACCCCCCCCCCCCCCCGGTGGAGGGTGGAGGCTCTTGAGGAGCAGGACCCTCCATCAGCAACAGGCTGACCAGGACTCTGCTGGACCAGGTGAAGCTCTCTGTGGGCGGTGTTCCCTCCAACCCCCGAGATGGAAGCCTCTCTCAGGCTGAACAGTGACGGGCGGGGCCAGCTGGACCTGGGAGATGGCTCCCTCAGACCAGAACCATCTTGGACTGGCCCCCACGAAGACCCTTTATGACCTGGAGCTGTGCCCCTCCAGCTGAGGGGGTGGAGGGGGCTGGGCCTCACCATTGCCTGGAGGGGAACCGTTGGGGTGCTCCGTGGTTGTTCTGGTGGACAGACTGAAGTGGTGTTCTAGTCGTTGAGACGAGGAGTCCTCTCATCTCCCCCTGGAGTTCCTCCTTCTGAATCCCGGTCCCCGTCTTAAAAGGCCATTCTAGTCCATGGAGCTGATGTCACAACGGATTCTCCAACACTGCTCGGTGGAAGGGACTGATACACGCTTTGACTAACCCCCTTGAAGGAACCTTTCATTATTAGCTATTACATTCTTGCTCTCATGTGAGTTGTGATGGAGGTCTTCGTGGCTCCGTTTTTGCTCTCCGTGTGTGTGTGTGTGCTGTGTGTAGTGTGTGTGGTGCTGTGTGTGTGTGTGTGTGTGGCTCTCGTCTCGTGTGCTGTGTGTGTCGTTGAAACAAACACACTCCAACACACACCACACACT
>OLKM01004893.1:0-19433 GCA_900291075.1 Melanogrammus aeglefinus | reverse complement strand
CGATATTTACAAGATGATCCCTGCTATATCTTCCTAGTTCCCAAATCCAATATTAAATTATATTATTTATTTTATATAGTTAGTATAATATAATAGTACATTTATTGGTGGGTTATGAAATGGCGTTCGTCGGGGCCAGAAAGTATTTTAGTGGTTTGATGTAAGGACATTCACATTTGATAACCCCATTGATTAAACGCCGCGAACTATCTGACTAGCGTTGTGACATTATAAGATCAAGCTACCAATTCAATGCCAAACACATAAAGAGGTATCTAGAAACCCTTTGACAAGTAGTTCACTTAGAGGGAGTTTGTTCAGCAATATCCCACCATTGTTTTTCATTTTCATGGCTTGGGCTTCAGCGAGTCTTTCACAAATCAGACTTTAGATTCAAGTCCAACTCTGATGGCAGACTAGGTCAATGGTCTGAAGGGGCCGGTTGCACTTTCTTAGCATTCCTTTAGTTTTGCCATCGTTACGAGAGGCAGGTATCTCTAATTAGGTAATAGGCGACAGAGACGTAGCAGGTTAGTACTGTAAAAGAAAAGGTTACAAACAACGCTGTAGACTGGCATGTAGAAAACACAGTCAGACTATACATTAAGAAATACAAGCAGCCCCTTCGGAGGCGTCATTCAACCGCTAGTGGTTTCTTCCGTAGACAATTCTGTACGAAGCGGAACAGCATAGCTCGCCTGCTGTGTCCCGAGCCCAGGTCTTGCCAAGCGATGGAGCTAAAAGAATGGGCCGCGGACTCCAATGCCGCCCATTCATTCCTATGAATGCTAATGGTGCGGGGAATCAGGAGAGATTTGCTTCCGATCATGGGCGCCTGACCGCCCTAGGTCCGTGACGTCCGAGGCACATATTCTCGTTTCTGTTGTGCTTAAGCATCTATGCTTGAGCATCAAAGACGAGCACCTCAATTGTTTAGACCGTAAAGTATAAGTTACTACCCCCGAGTATGCTCTATATGTGTCTTTAAATTACATCCTCTGCCATCTGGCCACAATTATTATTTAACAATAAAAAATATATATATCAAATATGTTATTATTTTAGAGTTAGTTTGTCAATTTTTGACCTTTAAGACGGAACACCTTGTATTACATTCTTGGGATTTGTCATTTTAAAACAAAACCTTAATTACAGCTCGTTTTTAAATATTATTTTTCTGTTTCTCTGTTTCTTGAAACGCAGAATTCTAATGACAAATTTATAACAAGACCCATCAGATCTGATGACAGAAATACAATTGAGAATTCTTCTTTATGTTTCAATATCAGAGGGATCGGCTACTGTATGTAAATAAGAGGTAAAATTTCCAGTAGTGATTACCTAACCCTGTAATACCTTAATTAATCAGAACATACAGGCCAGTTAAATAAAAAGAGATAGAACTTATTGATCTGGACTCATATAAAATTGCTCCAATAACACCAAAACGTAGTAAACGTATTTGTAGGCTTAGAAAAATACAGTTCAATATTATTGCTTAAGAACAGGGTTCTTCAAGTCATGATTTACGAAAAAGGCAATCAATAAATTTAAATAAATGTTACATGTCGACCAGGCAACGAGTTGGAGTTAGCTTAATGATTGTAATAATGATTGTAACACACAATGGTTAAATGTCTACATGACTAACAAGCAAGATTGAAAATTTTGAAACTAACAATGCAAACTGAATCGTTAATGTTAGACTATTATCAATATTAGAAAATTACGTAGAGTCTCCCATAATCATTAAGGGTAATCGAATGGCTAGCCTTTACAGCTATTTCAATGATATGCGTGTTTGTATATCCGTGTTCACGCCATTCATGTTAAGTAATGGAACCTCGGACCGAAAAGTTATGGGCGTGCACTTCTTGATAGGCCCACCCCGTTCTCCAGCAAAATAAATACATTAAAATGGCGTATAAAATGCTTGAGAGCGTTTTGAAAGAGAAAATTGAAAAATTTTTGACCATGGTAGGTCTATAAATATAATTATGAGCCTTTGATTGATATCCAGACATTTTTTGTGGAGACACATTCCTGTTCCCCCTTGTATTTGGATGTGAACGGCCGATATCTATTCTGCGGATCCATGAATGGACGGACGCGTTCACAGCCCGCTATAAACGGTTGCATACAGGCTTGGCCGCTGAGCACTGGTGGATTTGGCGGAAGTATGCACTGTTGCCTGGGCCTGGTGCCAAAGCCCCAGGAACAGGTGTGCATACTTCCGCAATCACCAGTGGACGGGTCCCTCGGCGCCTTCAAGGGCCAGAGAGTGGAATATTTCTGATCCGGTACGTCATTGAACTAGGCCGTGTTTAGGCTTGCTCCACTGATGGCGGAAGCATATCTCTCCTTGATGTGTGCCCTGCGCCATTGGAGCAGTTTACATAGGAATGAAGATGGGCGCATTTGGGATCGGCTGTCCATTCTTATATGTCCATGTGCATGGAATCTGTGCCGTCTTCCCGGACGCTCTGATTTAACCAAACGGGACATGAACGTGTCCTTCTCTGCCGTGACCACAGGGTTAAGAGACGACCGACTGATGGGGGGGCGTTCAAACTGGACCCGGTCTACCTCAAGTACGCAATCAGGAGTCAGGTATGTGCCGCCCTCGTCCACCAATCAGACCTGGGAGGAGCATCCAGTTATCTCAAATCTGAACGGCGCCGACAGCTTCAAACCTAGGGGAACGCATCGTTTTATGTTGTACCATGCCAAATTTGTCTTAACCAATTCATTTCGCTGGAGGCGGGGATCTGTAAGCGCGTTGATTGACGATCCGAAATTGGTACAGCACTAGTGGACGGTGTGAGAATGTTTCTGTAAAGGTTTCGAATGAATGTCATGCGACTTCCAATCTGTAGAAACACGCTGAATAAAACCCACTTATCTAAAGATTTGCACAAATTAGTTTTCTTTCGGTAGAATGTCTCTGTAACGGAACAGGGAACAAGGCTTAGCTCCTCCCCTCGCTGTTATTTGTTTCCTTCCAAGGAGCTATCAATTATACAATCAAATATTAAGACGGCTGGACCCAAGATTAGTGCAGCGCAGTTTAAAAAAAAAAAAATACATTCACATACCTGGTTTTACCTTTCTTACTTTGTCTGAATTATTTTGGTCTTATTTCTTCTGCTTATGCGAGTTCATCAATGAACCCATCCTTCAGGAGGAACCAGCCATGGCAGGGCAGCAATAGTGCTGAGCAGGACCAAAGTTGGATGTAGCTAGGGATTAATTCGTAATCCAGTGGAGTGTGAGTGTGAGGTGGGTGTTAAAGGGTTTACGATCTGAGTGGCGACTTAGTCGGATTTAAAGTTATGTCAACACACAAGACACAGGCGATGGCCACATTTCATTCACCACCCAACCCTGTTTGTGAATAGTGGTTACTAATCAAACAATTACAGAGGTTTTGACCTGTGCAACATAGTTAAGCATTCATCAAATGTACAAAAAGTATACTCAACACTATAGGCTACTACTATACTACAATACACAATACTAAGTCACACATAACAAGATATGTGTGACTTATATATACCCAATGATAGTCTGTGTACATGCATGCGTGTGTGCGTGCATGCGTGTTTGCACAAGCATGTGTGTAAGTGACGCCACTCACACAAGTGTGCGTGTGTTTGTATATGTGTGCGTGTGAGACTTTGTGTCTTCCACCGTCTCCCCGCTCGCTCCCCCGACAGATGTGCTGAGAGATGTACTGTAATCTATTTGACAGGCAGACGGGAGCGATGAGACAAAAAGAGTCCACCTCCTCCCATTGTACGGCCCCTCACGACTCCTGGCACACAGGATCTGAGCTCTCCCACCTAATAAGAGGTTGTGGGGCTGCTAGCTTCGGGGGGGCCTCTCAGTCGATCCGTTGCCTAAGAACTGGGCTGAGCTAGCCCACGACAGCGGTCAACATGTGTGTGTCTGCTATTCGACTTACTAACAACTACTAATGTTTTTGACAGCACAATTCATACTGAATCGGGAGAGGTTTGAAACTGTTTTCTGAGGAATATATTTAAAATCTGTCAATGATTGAGATGAACTTTGAATGTAAATAGACATAAGAATAGAGCTATTAGATATTGGAGGGAACGTTCCTTCGGATCACCCTACAGAGGTCCGGGCTAAGCCGAGAATGCCCTCAAATTCGAGTCGTCCCCTGGGTATAGCAAAGCACTGATCCTGTGGAACAGTCTTGTGTCATGTATGAGAGGGTTTATCCTGGTTACGTTAGTGTTTCAAAGCACCGTGAGGGATTTAGATTGCATTAACAATATGGAAATGGCAATGATCCTGTTAAGGCGATAGTGTTGCAGCCGGATGTGAAACATTTGTTTATTGACTTATGTCGTGCGTGTCATCCATGATCCAGATTTGTTGTTTATTTTTAGCTCAGCTGGGATTTGATCTATGGTATAGTTTCCTGCTTAGTGAGAAAGGCGTGTGTTTGTTGACGTTGAAGAATATAAAATCAGGTGATTTATAATTTTTTGGACTGGCTCTCCCTCCTGGCACTGTCCAAAACAAAAATCCACTTTAGTAGAATTTATAGTAGAACAATGACCAAAGGTTGTTATATTGCTGAGAGTGTCCATAAATGTATCATTATTGTGTACATTTTTAACAAATTATTTTTCCACTATAGGACTGGTTACAGATTATAGGGTAAGATCCAGTTATATTACCTTTTAATCTTTGCTCATTTTCATTTTTTGTCAGAGAGTGGCTAAATGTGGCTAAACATTATGTTTTTCCTTTACTCTCTCCTCTTCATCCTTCCTCTCGACATATCTCCCCCTCTCCTCTCCTCTCCCCTGCTCACCTCCTAACCACATCTTTCGTTTCCTCAACACCTCTTGTCCACATCTTTCCTCTACTCTCCTCACCTCCCCTCCTCCCCTCCTATCCGCATCATTCTCCTCTGTACACATTTCCTCCTCTCCTCTCTCCCCCCTCCTCTCCCTCCTCCACTCCACTCCTCTCTCCCCCCTCCTCTCCCTCCTCTACTCCACTCCTCTCTCCCCCCTCCTCTCCCTCCTCTACTCCTCTCCTCTCCCTCCTCCACTCCACTCCTCTCTCCCCCCTCCTATCCCTCCTCTACTCCTCTCCTCTCCTCTCCCTCCTCCACTCCTCTCCTCTCCTCTCCCCTCCTATCCCTCCTCTACTCCACTCCTCTCCTCCCCTCCCCCTCTCCCCCTCCTCCCCTCCTCTGACTCTCAGCATTGGGGCATACCACTGGGCCGGAGGTTCCGCTCCCTGAAGATGTGGTTTGTGTTCCGCATGTACGGGCAGAGCGGCCTGCAGGCCTACATCCGTAAGGTGCGCTACCGACCAACATTGAACCTTAAAAAATATATAAATAGTAATAACAAATGTATACATACAACAGCATCGTTCACTGATATTCATGTCTTAAAGATGGGAGGTTCCGATGTAACTATGAGAATGGACACAAACATTTAAAAGGCCATTGTGCGTGTCTTTTCTGGACTTTAAAATCCCCCTTTCTCCCACTTCATCGTCCTCACTTAATGACCTCCTGTTTCCCTCTTTCCATCGTCACATAATGTTCTTCCTCGTAAATACACGATGTCCATTTCGCAATAGAGTGGATGATGAAGGGGAAAAGGGTCCAACGGTTCAAACGGCAGGTTAAGACATTAACAGACTAGCGAAGCCTTCTATTTTTATTGCCAGAAAAGATTTACAATGACTTGATTTGCGGTGTATGAGCCAAAATGGGTTTTCCCCAAGTCTCCAAGGAAAAAAGTAGATTCGACGTTAAAATATGAATCACGGGCGGCAATAAATTAGAAAGAGAGGGAAAGCAGGAAGCATGGCCAGCCGGCCCTGAGACTCGTCAGCGCGTTCCAAGATTGAGTTGTTTTGGGCCGAATGTTTTCAAGGGCGATGGTGATTCACTAAAGATTGTGGTGAAGATTGAAAGGCAGCAGTAGAAAGTGGGCTTTGAATAATCCATGTAGTCAGCAGCCCCTACTGCTGTTTTACTGCACCTTCCCTTCCTCCAGCCCCTACCGCTTCATTTAAACCAGCCTGGATTCTCCATGATGAACCCCGTACCCCTTAGCTTCTTCCATGGCCATCTCCAGTGCCTCTAGCCACAGTACGTGTCATACTACATTTATCTTCTCAATTGGACGCAAGAGGAAACAAAAAACAGACATGCATGGAAAATTACCCTCGTCTTACAAGGACAAGGCTGACAGCCCGTGGCGCCTGTCAGGGCAAAATAAATGACGTAAATAGATATGTTTACTTATTTATGCAGCACACATATACTCATGGTGTCTGTATATGTAATGATGTTTTTTTATCTCTAATCGATACTGTATATGATTATGAATGAACGTTTGTACCAAGGTGGAGGGACTCTCAAATAAAATTCATCCATCCATTCATCCATCTAAACAAAGACACAAAAGCATATGCATGTACCTACCTATGCTTTTGTGCCTGTAATGAACGCCTCCATGAACAAAATTGAACAAACTAATTGTAATGACAGAACAGCTTTCAGGTTGGCGTCACAGCCTCACAATTATCAGGTTATTTGAAAAGAATAATTCATATCCACCACATCCATTTGCTGCCTTTTCCTCCTTTCCTAAGAGAAAGAGAAGTGTGTAATTGTATTGCCTGGACACCTCTAATACTTGTAGCTGTGAACTAAATCTGGATATTGGTCATCAGGGATGGGCACAAATACATCAAAATGTATTTCCAAATAAAATACCAAATACCAACCTTAAAAATGTATCAAAATAAGCTATAAAATACAGCAGCCCAAAAATGCATAAAAATAAAATACTGTATTTTAGTATTTTCAAAATACTACAAAATACTTCTTTCCCCAAGGCAGTTTTTAAACAACCTTTATCTAATAGCCTTTTTCATCTATCCCTTCACTTGTACATACAGTACCTGGAAAAACATCTGAGAGCAAGAGACTAATAGATTGCAGGGGCGCAGATGGGATTTTTGAACTGGGGGGGACAAAGCTGTCAGCAAATGATTTCAACTCAAAAAGTTATTTTTGTGTAATCTGGGCTTTAACTAGCGCTCAAGTAGTTACTTTCATAATGGCCTATGGGCCAATGGTTTTCACTAAAAAGCCATTGGAGAATTCTTATTCGAGATCATGGATAAACAACAGTGAACAAAGGCCTACTTGATCAACACTAGCCATATATAATGAAACTGTTATTTGTCTGGAATGCCAATCACCCACAGAATCTTCATGCCTTATGCAAAATATGTTTTATGTACACTCAGAAGTGTAAACAACAACATATTTACATAAATGAACAAAAAGCCAAACACATTTACTGTCTAAGCAGACTCCCTGAGGACCCAAAAACATCTCTCCTCCTTTCATTACCCTGAACATACTGCTGGGCAATTTTTTGTCTATCCTAGGCTGACCAAACGTCCTCTTTTCCCCGGACATGTCCACTTTTTACGTCCCGTCCGGGGTTTTTTTTTATTAATTGATGATAATGTCCGGTTTTCCTTCTGTGCGTGTATATGTGTGTGTGTGTGTGTGTGTGTGTGTGTGTGTGTGTGTGTGTGTGTGTGTGTGTGTGTGTGTGTGTGTTGTGGGTCCCCCCCCCCCCCCTCTCGTCATTGTGGGTTAGCGTGTGTGACGTAATCCCCGAGAGGCTGCCCTGTGGGCTAGGGTGACCAGACGTCCCCGATTTGGGTGACCTGTCCCCGGTCAAAGCTGTCCCCGAAAATGTCCCAGATTTTGACACTGAATAGGTGAAAAATGCGCGCAGACTCCAACACCAGTTATTACGGTAGCCATTTAACGCATCGCCAGAGAAGACGTCGTATGACGTACAGACGTTATCAGGACGTATGAACCAGACGCGGCAGCGTCAAATAACAACCAATCTAGAGGGCGGCAAAACTTTCATGCTTACATGTTGAGCAAAATATGGATGGGTAGACAAGGAGGATGAAGAAGATAACTAAAGATTTTGTTTTTTGTTTGTTGAAGTAATATCTTGTGAGGGTACTTTTTTATTATTTTACATTACACTGAACATTTAGTGAGAAATATAGGCTATTGTTAAAGTTGGATTTCTAAATACAGAAGAGAGGTATCTATTTTAGAACATTTATTTCATATTATTTATTTATTTATTTGTCCACTAAGACTTGAAAGAGAGCTATTATTTTACTAGGTTGATTTTTCTAACACAGAAGAGAAATTATTTCTATCATTATTTTTATTCCAGAGATTTTACCTAGATTTAGCCCTATATATATTATATATATATATATATAATATATATATATATTATATATATATATATATAATATATATATATATATATAATATATATATAATTTTTTTTTTTTTTTTCAATTGAGGCATAATAAAGAAAGTTCAGTAACCTCTATGAAGCCTATCTGAATTTCTGTCTTTGAGAGATATTATTTTGTAATATAACATAATATTCTATTCATAAACTTTAAATATATTAAAATTATAGGGAATCTTTGAGTAAACTGCAAGTATCATTTAAGTAGGCTATCTCGTGGCCGGGCTGAGTGTCCTCTTTTTTGGAAATCAAAATAGGGTCACCCAGACTCTATCCAGTCTGTCAACCTCTCTTGATGAATATGGCGCAAAGCAATGCCATTGAGTCTTTTTTGCGTCATGGTTGATCGCAACCATGTCTTCAATCTGCGTAACCCACTAAAACTGCGCTCTGCCAAAGTTATTACCAAAGTTATTGGTGAGTTGCATCACAGCTGAATAATTTTGTATTACACCTGAAAACTGGGTTGTGCGCCACAAACCTCTATCAATGTTTAAATACAAAGAAAAGGGTAAAAAAGAAAAACAATCTGGCTGTCACATAATACCATCACAATCAGTTGAGCAAATATAGAAGCAAATAATTATGTCATTATCAATCATTTCCTACTTAAAATTGTGCACCTAGGATCAGTTCAATCTGCATCTCGCGCCGGTTTTGTGTTGTTGATGACTACTAGTGCTATTATTGACCGCCCGTAGCGTGTGCAATGTGCATGCCCCCTAGCAAATGTGAAGCAGCGCCCAGGCACAGTGGTCGGGAGAGGGTATTACAGGGGCTTGACCATGCGAGAGGTGCCCACAGACACTCAGTGTTCTGCGTGCTAGATGTTTAGAGTTAGAATAGATAGATAGATAGATCGATCGATAGAATCAGAGTGTTTGACCGAAAGTATTTTACTAGTATTTTATATTTATATATAACACTGAAGTTTTTTTGATAGAAAATACAAGTGCATTTTCATCATCTCAATAAAAACAAATTACAAAATAGTATTTTGGATTTAAATGTAATACAGTATATTACTAACGGCAATTCGACATTAGTATTATAAATAACGGAGACAGAGCAAAGTTCCCAAACTGGGGCCAGAGCAATGGCAAAAACCGAAAAAACACTTTATTTCTTTTTTTTGTAAATTCAGGGGTTTATTTGCGAAGTGAAGCAAAATTGCAAAAATATAAACGATGACTATATTGTATTGTATTATAACGTTTAAAGCAAAACTAAAAAAATATTTTGTGTTCACCACCCCTTTAACTCTTAATACTCTTAATATTTGTTTTTTACTGAATTTTTAGATGAAGTAGAACAAAATATTATATACAATGCAAGGGCTACACTCTAGATGGTGTAAGGCGGAGAATTGCTTCCGTTAATGACACAATGTCGCTCCCTCATATACATCGTATATAGAAGCCTGTTGCATATAAACTATACTATACAAGGCTGACCGCTAATGCTTTGTCTTTGTGTAACACTCTGATTGTACCAGTACACAACCATTTTTGACATTTAAGTGATTCCACACTATCTTTTGTTTGGCAGCATGTGGAACTGGCCAAAGTGGTTCGAGACTATGGTAAAAAAGGATAAAAGGTTTGAGATCTGCGCAGAATGTCGTCTTGGGACTCGTCTGTTTCAGGCTGAAGGTAAACATCCACTGTAGATTCCCTCCCTCCCTCCCTCCATCAATTAATTCCCACTCTGAAATGTGATGTTTTCTCCTCCTTCTTCCTTCCTTCCTTCCTTCCCTTCTTCCTTCCTTCCCTCCTTCCTTCCTTCCCTCCTACCTTCCTTCCTTCCATCCTTCTTTCCCTCCATCCTTCCTTCCTTCCTATCCTTCCTTCCCTCCATCCTTCCTTCCTTCTATCCTTCCTTCCCTCCATCCTTCCTTCCCTCCATCCTTCCTTCCTTCCCTCCATCCTTCCTTCCCTCCATCCTTCCTTCCCTCCATCCTTCCTTCCTTCCTTCCTTCTTTCCCTCCATCCTTCCTTCCTCCTTCCTCCTTCCCTCCATCCTTCCTTCCCTCCATCCTTCCTTTCCTCCATCCTTCCTTCCCTCCATCCTTCCTTCCCTCCTTCCTTCCTTCTCCTCCTGCCTTCCCTTTCCTTCCTTTCCTCTTTCCTTCCTTCCTCCTTCCTCCTCCTTCCTTCCTTCTTTCCCTTTCCTTCCCGTTCCCCTTCCTTCCTTCCTCCCTTCCTCCTTCTTCTCCTTCCTTCCTTCCTTCCTTCCTTCCTTCCTTCCTTCCTTCCTTCCCTTCTTCTATCCTTCCTTCCTTCCTTCCATCCTTCCTTCCTTCCCTTCTTCCCTTCTTCCTTCCTTCCATCCTTCCTTCCTTCCTTCCTTCCTTCCTTCCCTCCCTCTTTCCTTTCCTTCCTTCTTCCTCCTCTTTCCTCCTTCCTTCCTTCCTTCCTTTCCTCTTTCTCCTTCCTCTCCTTCCTTCCCCTTCCTTCCTTCCTTCCTTCCCTTCCTTCCTTCCTTCCTTCCTTCCTTCCTTCCTTCCTCCTTCCTTCCTTCCTTCCTTCCTCTTCCTTCCTTCCTTCCTCCTTCCTCCTTCCTCCTCCTTCCTCCCTTCCTTCCTCCTTCCTTCTTCCTTCCTCCCAATCTCACCCCTCCCCCACCGTGCGTTGTCCCAGTTTCGGATGAGCTCAACGAGGCCCTGCTGAAGGAGATGACTCATCGGGGGAGGATCCACCTGTGTGCCCTGTAAGCTGCGTGGGCGTTTTCGTCCTGCGCTTCGCCGTCTGCGGCGGGACCACCGAGCTGCGCCACGCTCCAGGAGGCGTGGACGCACATCACCCAGCTGTCCAGCGAGCTCCTGCTGAAGCACCATTCATAACCATAATCATAAGAGAAGTAGTGTTTATGGTGATTGATGGTCATAATACCCTCTGAGTGGTGTGAGACGGGGAGGGGGTTTGGGACCAAACAGGGGACCTTGAATCCCAAAGGAAAAGAAAATTAGGCTTGAAACGGGGACCAAATTTTGATTGCTTATATTGTTGCAAATGTTATTGTTGTATAAAAGTTAAGAACGATTTAAGAGCTGTTGGTATTTCAGTGTGATTTGTCTGAAATGGTATCTGCTGTCCGCCGGCTTGAAGTGTGTGAAATGCTCTGTGAGATTATCTGTGCTGGTGAGGTGACTGCCTGCTTCTGTATCGTGAGACTGATATTTGACTTTGACCGCTCACGGCTCATTTCCGACCAATCAGGAACTCCTTCCCCCCGATTGGTTTAAGGAGTCCACCTCGCCTGTCAATCACACTGCGTTATCATAGCCCTACTACAGGTCGACCACGTGTTCTGCAGATGTTTACTTTCAAAGTATTTTTTCGCTGTGTAATGTTTTGCAGTGGTATTCTTGGACTTGGTACATGAATACATTACATGTACTTACCTGTTTTCAGTTCTCCCCTTGCTTTCGCCTGGTGCGCGTTCTCATTGACAAGAACCAGGCTCATGTGTAGTTCCTTGTCGTGCGTTAATATTGTATCCCTGTCAAAGGTTTGGAGGTGGCTGTGTGTGTGTGCGCATGTGTGTATGGTGTGTGTCTTTCTCTCTTCTGTCTGTTGTGTGTTGCGTGTCTCTGTCTGTTGTTTGATGGGTGTATTCAAATGCTTACAATACAATGCGTCTTTCATTGAATGTACTACACGCTGCTTTAAGGGACATTCCACACAATGTGGTAAAAGTTTGTCCATATGCCAGTCAAGTGAAGATCAAATATATTTTACCTGCAAGGCTTTTTGCAGGCGAGACCATAAGAATTGAAATTACTTAAGTAATGAATCTGAAGGAAACCCCAATTATCCATGATGTAAAAGCAGACATTATACCAATGAGGGCGACATTGCTGATGCAGAAGTCTTCTATCACACAGGATAATATTATCTCATTATTTATATTAGCTGTTATATTGATAACATTGATTTAAAATGTTTGCCTTTCATCCTTTCTTTTAAGACAACAAACAGGAAATATCAAATAGAGGGAATTATTTTAGCCTGGACTTCTTGAGAAATGCAATTTTTTCCCATCTGAATGTGATGTGTTTTGTCTGATGAACTAGATTAAAAAAAGCGTGAGGTAAATGTCATCTGATGTGTGGCGAATATTTAAAATGTTCAATCACCCATACCACACCCTTTAATCGCTTATTCTTTTACCATGACTGAATTAAAGAGTCTGATAGATAATGGTCGACACTGTGAAATCAAAGAAAAATAAAACTTAAGTATGAAAATGTAAAATCCCCTTCATATCTAAGTCTATAATGTGTGACCCTAAGCAAAATTTCAAAAGCCTTATACATAACCTTAAATGTTAACCAAAGAAAGCTTTGTATTATTCCATTCTTGGAACTTCAATAAATACCTTGGGTTTGAGGAATTATATGTCCTGCAGCTGTATCTTAATCTAGTGATTTGAACGTTTCTGAAACGGTAGCTCTGATTAGCCGTAACCCTATAGCAGAGATGAACACTGTCTCTTGAGGATTACACTTAGCTTGTTGAAGCTTTCTATAAATTATAGCATAGTGCTGTGTTGAAGCTGTACTATACATTATGTTTAGTGACCATCAATAGCTTATTGGCCGGTTTGTTGGACCCTGGTATATTAAATAATTAACTTGTAGGCTACTCGATAAGTTCAATTGCTATGTGCTGGACAGAGCGAAGAGCTCTGTTTATGTATGGTTAGCAAATATGCATTTGTATGTGTCTTGGTGTGTTTCCACTGTGCAGAAATGAACGCTGCCATAAGGAAACATGATTGAGTTTTCTTGTCAAAATGGTAGCCTAGAAAAAAATACTAAATAAAATCAGTTTCCTCTGCTTTTTCCGCATACGAAGATAATATAAATAAAAAAAGAAAATAGCAATACATCCTTTGTGTCGATATAAACTTTGTCATAAAGATCAGCAACCCAATTTCCTGACAGTTGCAGTTTCCAGAGAACAACACAAAGAGCTACGCCACTGCTGCATATAGTGTCGAAATTAAAACCACTTTATCACTAACCGCCTAGACTTCGTGGGGACAATTGCTGATCTCGCGAGTTCACACATAGGCGTTGAATGAATCCTCTTGAATACACATTTTGCCAGAAGTCCTCTCAAGATTGATAAAATGATCAAAATCACGATCAAATAAAAAACCCTTTGTTAAAAATATGGATTTTTCTAACCTATTTATTATGAGAGATATCCAAGCAGTAGAATTAGATGATATTTCCTGCTCCCAGTGGCAGCTTGCCCGATTTGTTTTGACCCACCCTACTAGTGCTAGTGTCCATGCTGCTCTGATAGTCAGAACGGGCTCATACACGTTGCCTGCGTGTGTACGGTGGGCTGGTTCTTGGCCAACGCAGAGAGAGATAGTTTAAAAATATCAGGGTTGAGCCAACAGAGGGCAGAGTAGGACTCGTCCATTAGCCATTATCAGTTAGAAAATATTCACAAATGTATCTTGTGCCTCTTTTCCACACTTATCTTGAAGCTAATACTATCCTGAGCCATTTCATAACTGTTTTGTGGATTTGCAAATGAAAATATTCCAGCAGTTTCAATCTATGGTCACAAGTTACAAACCCAGGCCAACCTTTTAATGTTTCCACTAAATTAATTAATGGCAAAATGGCATGGATTGCTTTGTGTGAGATGACCATATAAGACAGTATAACATTCAAAAAGTCAATTTAGAATCTTTTAAGGCATACCACTGCATACTACTTTCAGGTTATATCATGCAGTTATGGAAGATAATGGGAAAGAGTGTTGAAGGCTGTTTATATCTGCTGGTAACAGATTTGTGAACACACTGAGCGACAGGCATATTAAGTAGCCATTATTTCCAAAATCTTGGCTCTGTTAGTCATTCTGTCATGTTTAAATAGAATGAGAAGTTGTGTTTTTCTGGATGTTTGGAATTTCAAGACTTTTTACACCCAATTAACACAATTAATGATCCTTCAGATAAGGCTCGACGACAGCCTCATTTGTATATCTTACATGATCCAACGGCACACGCATCAACAACACACACACACCACACACCACACCACACACACACACACACACACACACACACACACACACACACACACCCACACACCAACACACACACACCACAAACCTCCTCTCCTAAATTAACTTTCCTTGTAAGTATTAACAGGTGGGTTGGGAGATGATGTCAATCTGTGGTCGTTGTTGGTCACCCAGTGTACCTCAGGCATCCTTATCTTGCACTCTGCGTCTGGAGGGTTTGGAGCACCAATCACCATTTCCTCTGTGAACACGTGAAAGAGAAACACATTACTGCCTCTCGTCTGGCCAGCATCACATATTTCAATCCCAAGCCCAACTATACTCAAGACTCTTGCAGATCCCATTACAACAGCCAGCGTGTAGTACCCGGTGTCACGCAGGGGCTTTTAAGTCCGACATCGGCCATTTTAAACCCGGTTAGAAGAAGATAAGTGTGTCCCCGGTAATATAATATCAGCCCTAAGAGTGCTGGTGCTCAACTTCTACCAGGCAGCAGGAGTCGATGCATGGAGAAATATAACAACACGACATTGACCGATCCTGCGATAGCCATGTGGTGTGTGGGTGCCCATGCACTCCAGTGTCTTGTATGTGTCTGCCAAGGAATACTCAAAAAAGGTGGTGGTGGCAACGCAAAAAAAACCAAGCAAGGCTTGTGCGCATTAAAGACTTCCCCGGACCGCACATTAGCCGTCTCGTATGGCGGGGTAGATGTCACTGGTTTGGCGTGCGGCCAGGAAAGCGTCATTAGTTCTTCTCCTCTTGTGCAATACACTAAGTGGCTGAAACCAGAGGCCATTAACCGCACATGGCATGTTTTATGTGACCCGCGCAGGCGCTATAAGGAATCCACTCTATGCCGAGTGTGTCGACACAAGCCCCTTGGGGAATTCCACCAAAAAATGAAATAATATATGTTCTCTCTACCCAGAGGGCTTTGGCTCGCTCCTCAAGACGAGGAGATGGGGAGATGGTATGGGGAATAGGTGCTGGAAGCCGGTATATGAAGGTTTTGCAGCCAATGATAGGTGAAGCTGAGACAACGTTCCCTGCAGGAGGATCTCTCCTCTAATAAGTGTGTTGGGTGATGGCTGTTTAACCTGGTGCACAATTGATCCACATTGATTTGCCAATGTGCCACAGGTGTGCAGCCTCCACCCAGCCCCAGAGCCCAATCCAGTCCTGACTCGGGCCAAGGAGCGCTGCTTAACCCAGCTGTCATCCTGCACAAACTCCAGAGTATAGAACAGGGTATCCCACTGACCCGGCTAAGCAGGTAAAGATGGACGAAGATATCAAGGTCCCTTTGATCAAAAGTTTTTATTTATGTCCAGAAGCCAGCGAGGATTGCCTGACTTGATTCTCAGGGAGGCGGTTTGAAGACATATCGCTCGTGAACTCCGGTTCCCATTTCCTTTGTTTTGCTCTTTGATCCAGTCTAATGAGGGACACCGCCACTTAAATATGTTTGTGTGGTGTGTGTGTGTTGTGTGTGTGTGTGTGATGTGTGTGTGTGTGTGTATTGGTGTGTGTCTTGCCTGGCCCAGCCCAGTCTGTTTCATCTATTATCTATTTGATCTATTGATCTAATGATTGGGCTTGGTTAGGCAATGGCTAGCTTCCTGGGAAGAAGGCCATTACTATTGTGAGTTACAAATAACCTTACATAATTACAACCTACAAATGCATTTGTTTGTTTGTAGATATCAATAATGTTGAATTTGGCATTCAATGCATTTTTTGTTGAATGTTATACAACAACAGTAGTTACACAATCCATGAGGTGAGAAGTACCACACTAGGGTAAAGAGACACTCCTGCACAACACACGTGTTTGCGGGGACATTTTTCTGATGCTTCACTGATACCCCTTGACCTGACCTTGAGCCCTGAGAGAGAGGCCTCGAACGCTGGCATGCTTTACAGAAACAAAAAAAACCCCCAAACACAAACCCCTTATTTATTTTCACTTGCGACGTTTGAGGTCGAAGACGATTCTTATACTGGAAATCTAGTTAGAAAGGGCTTAGCCAATTTGATTTTTGAGTGCGATGATGTGTCGCCATTTCGATTTTAAAACCAATCCTGGGCACATTTGTGACCAAAATCCTTTCCTGATTGGTTCACATGGAACGTCAATGTCAATGTCACACCTGTTCAATCACAGCGTACATTAACACTACACTTCTCCACTAGCTACTCGATCGTAGGGAGGGGAGGGTATCTTTCTGGTTTACCAATTCTTAACATACCAACTCCTATCAGAACACATTGCAGTCCGACGCAATCACCTCCAGTCACTGAAGTTTCATTCACGGCTGACCCTTATGCGGTTGCCTGGGTTACTTCTAATAACAGTGGAAGTGGCTGGCGGGGACTGAAAGGAGCAGGAGAAGCAAGCAGAGAGTGGGAGAACACTGCCCGCCTAGCGCGCTGTGCCCCCATTATCAACACCACCAGCGCCGGCTCTGATTGCATTGTACCAGACAGGGTGAGGCGTGGCCCATCGGGCTGGCTGCACGATGGTGCTTGGCCTCTCGCTATTGTTGAGCCGCACAAGACGGCCACAACACTTCCTCCCGGAGCCTACATGCAGGCATATTTGCATTAGGAAGCTTAAAGATATTTTTTTTTTTTTACTCTCGCTAATTTTCTCACATTGACACTACTCGACAGGCTCGCGAGGTCGGATCGTGTATTTATCTGTTTGGGGATGAGTGGACCCATAATCTGGTCCGGAGGGTGCTTTGAGGGCTTTACTGTTAAAAGGCAGGGTTGTACATCAGTTTATCATTTTTGGCAATTTAAACGTAGACTACAGTTGTACAGTGGTAATCAGACGGAATACCCGAGTTACTACCGCGTTAATGATGATATAACTGGCTGAGAGGTCCAAGTCGTCAATGCTGTGATGCTAGACTGCAGTGCATGATGGTTTGTTGTCTTCATCGCCAGCCTTCATAAATTCTCGATTAAATCTCTCTATTGAATTTTAAATGACGACCAACGTTGCCCACTCTCTCACGAGGCGATCAGACATTATTGTACGCATTTAAAGGTTGTTGGATCGGACATTGATTGTGGAATACCAACGGCTGTTGTGTTTCCTGTTCTGAGAACTCCATTTCAGTCGTTCATCTCAAAAGTCTGGTCTAAGTCTTCGCGCTCATTCACGTTCGGTGTTTAGGTGCTTCGTGGAGTGTTTGTTCTGTGTATTTCTTTCTCAAATGTTTTCAGCTCTTCTATTCCTCTGCGTTTTCCGGGCAATGGGACAGATGTGAAGCACTGAAAAGAGGCCAGCCAAAGTGAGCGTGTGAAAAACAAAACAGTTCAAACTCGCCGTTTGGCTCTGAGCTCTTTCTCTGCCGGCCAAGAGGAAGGTGGAGAAGTTGTTTGTCGGAATCTTCTCTCTCTTCCCTTTCCTTCGTGGCAAACAAAGATAATTGTGAGTCTGCTCAACCGACTCTCTCAGACCGGGGTTTCACATTGCCCTCTTGGACAAAACGCTAAAAATACATCATCTTCTCTCCTCTGGTTCGTGGTCACTGAATCACACACATACTTCTCTTTTGACGCACCCCCCCCCCCACCCTCCCTCCTCTCCCCACCTCCGGGGCTTTGTTTGTTCCCCCCAGAGGCAAGAGGACCCCATCACTGGCTTGCCGGTGGTGTTGAATGGCGATCCATGTGACCTAGAGAGCCACAAACAGGTGGTAACAAGCACCGCCTTGTGCTGGTATTGAGGTTTCCTTGAACTGAGCTTACGAGTGGAATATGTGGGATTCATTAGGGAATGGTCGGGGCTCTCTGTGGGATGGCTCTGGATGGGACGAGGGAATTTAAAACTTCACCCCAGGCCTGATTTTTTATATACTACAAATATGAATTTGACATTCATTATTACATGTGCTCGTATACTCTTACAAAGTCTTGTTTTGACTTGGTTGTACAATACTTTGCGCTGTTTTCGTTGTTCTGCACATCTTAGTTTGAGTAATATAATCTTGTCTAATTAAATACGCACAATGTATAGAGTAAATTTTCTCAGGCTTGGATAACGATGCTATACGCGTGTAATCGATTAAACTTTAAAAAATAGTTTTTGGTAACTTGGCGCGAACGCGAATTAGACAAGCACATAGTAATGCCCCCAACTGAAATCTAGCTTATTATTGGCTGCAACACCAATGCGGCTACGGGCGCATAAAATTCATTTCCAAGCCATTTAGTTTCCATCTCCATCCTTCTAGATGACCACCAATTCGATTTGCTCGATTGTAGCTCTTCTCAATAATTTAATTTATTGCGTAAGTGGGTGCATACTACTTTCCGTTAGTATCATTAAGCCGTAATTATGGGTCTGTATTGCATGGATGATATTACTTGTAGTTCTCGTGGAATGATAACATAGACCGTCTACATCGGACGGTTTCTGCCGGTTCAGTCAGGTTGAAATGTTCCTATTGGTTTGCATAATCATAACGGTCGTCCTCTTTTATTTATGTCTGTGAAAAACTGTTGAAGCATTTGCTAAATACAACTAAATAAGAACCTAAATCGCAAAATTCTCATAGAGAAAAAAAAATCTGGCATAGTGAAAAAGAAACACATTAGACACATGCATACGGCTTGTCCGGCCAGAGCACATCAGTTGGGTGCGGTTCACTAGGATTAGCGTCAGTGGCATCGGATGCGGATTGTTCTTTAAGGCAAAGTGTTGCTTGTTTGTTCCTATTCGTTCCATTCCCATGACACCTGTTGGCCGCCGAGGCCGGGCTAAACCAGATATCACGTCCTTTCACCAGTCAACCACTTCATAGGACGTCCAGCGTTTAGTCTTTGTTCCTCACATGATAGTGCAGGCTGTGCACTTCATTGTGTTTACATGGCTCAGGTGTGTTTTTATAACCACCTTCTTGTGGTCATATACTGGCCTCTCCTATACATGGCCTACGGGTTAGACAGTTTAGCCATACGACGCTATTCCACTGCAGTCTTATCAAAT
>OLKM01004892.1:0-19435 GCA_900291075.1 Melanogrammus aeglefinus | reverse complement strand
TTAAGAGAGAAGCTACCTTTTGTGGTGTGTTCCACTCTTCATTATGAAGGCTCTTGGGATTCCAGTTGACCTGCATACCTCTATCTCTGTTTTTTCTATCAGGGTATTTGGAGAGGCATGCTTCCAAGATCATGGATGTGGAGGACCTCGTTTGTATCATGGAATGGCGTTGCGGGCCCTAGCATAGTGAGAACCAGAGATCAGCGGTTTTAATGACATCAGTACCGGTAGCACTCTGTTTCAACTAGACATCAAAATTCCAGAGGGTTCAGGTATTGTACCAGACAGGCCACAACATTATTCTCCATTATACAACCACCTAGACCAAGGAATATATTATTAAAAACTGGCCTTGGTTTACATAAGTTGTGATTTCCTTTGCGCAATACGCGCTCACACACCTTCGTCGGCCACAAACCGATCAAACCATAGCGGCATCTCCATTTCTGTTTAAGCACATTCCTGAAAGTTAATCATTGTGGTGAAGATTGCATCAAATGTTGTTGCGGATAAGAAGGATGGGGGTTAAGAATTTTGGTTGTCAGGATGGAAAGTTGGCATTCACAGTTGCCGCTTCTAGAGCTGTAATCTGGGACACTGTCCATTGACATTGTGTAACTTTTATTGGAGAAGGGATTGCCATCCAACAAAAATTAGTCTGAATTTATTGACTTGGTGGACATCGGTTGCTTTAGCATAGCCGTCAGTTGTTGTGAAGAGGGTCTTCGACATATCTAAGAACTTTGATGCTCAATGGGGCAGCTCCTTGTGTTTTGAGTGGCTCTTGATACTTAAGTCAAGGGGTATTCTCCCCCGCGCTCTTTTACTGGGCCCCATCCTGATATCCTTTTGGCAAGGACTTATAGACCTAAGCTTTTACCTCATGGTCCGGCTCTGAGTATCAACGGGACTTTGCAGAGATCTCACTCTTCCGCTCGATGGTTTCTCTTTTATACCACGATTTGGAACATTTTGCGAAGATAACAAGGATGGTATCATGTGTGGAGCCTGTTTCCTTGCCATGGTTGCTTTCATTGTGGTCAAAGTGATCCATTGCCCAATTTAATGGGCTTGTTGGCTTCTAGAAGCAGGGAGAGGTACTTGTTTGTAACCTGCTGTAGTGGATGATACGCTTCAGCGAGGTCAATACCTCAATCCCTGACCGTGTTGTAACTGACAATATTCTGTGATGGTTTAAGAGCAGTCACCAGCTCGTTTTGATCGTGTCAGACTGTTCACTCCTTGAGCCACCACTAACATTGAAAGGTGTTGGTTCTGCCCTCGGTAAGGATGCTTATGCAGAATTTGAAAGACTACATCAGTCTTAGCAGGTGGTAAGTTTTTTTCCCCTTAACATTATAGGAGAAAAACTCTGCCAATCTTTGGTCGGTCTTAAGAAAATGTCATATTGACAGTTGGGGGTCTTTCCAGATTCTGAACAATTTGTGTATTTTCTTCTGTTTTAACTGTTTTGCAATTCTGAACCACAAAAGATACTACATTTGTAGTTACACCTGGTCTTAAATTTCCGCTTCGACGCTCAGTTGGATTCATTAATAGGTCTCTGCTGGAGTGGCTTCATACTGTTCTAATGGCTGGTTGTGTTGATCGCCTTAGCCATATCCCGTTTGAAAAGTTCTGTAGCCAGGATTTTGTGTGGTATTTTATGATTCTCTTGCTCCTGCACTGTCAGTTGAAGAACCTAGCAGTTCGAGTATCACATATGTCTTAGTTTGTTGTGGCAAGCGAAACAATAACACCCCTGCCATTTCACCACTAGAGGATGCGTACTCAGATTGCTTCTCTCTTCTGACATACGGATCGACACTCGGTCTAAATTCGATTGTGTTTAGGTGAAGCACAAGGAGCTGTGAGAGGTACTTCATCCTGAAAATAAACAATTATCTACTGTTAGGTTGCTTCAAAAAAGCTAGACTATTTTTTTTCTTTACCATAAAATATTTTCCTACTTAATCAACGTGTAATTACGCATGGCATGTCACTTTTCTATTTTATAACCCCCAAATAAAATTAAATGAATTTAAAGCTTATTTACCATCGTTTCCGGCTGTTAGCCCAGTCATTTATTATTATCTATATGAAGTTGTTCTCTCACCCTCTCCAGATCTATTTGGAATTTTGTAAAATAAGGTTCAAATATGAGTTTTGGTACGTACCAACAGATTGTTCTTTTGTGGGGATAACTCATTGATCATGAAGCACTGAAACTTCATTCAACTTTGTCTTTGGAGACTATTTGATCACAAGTTCTGTTCACTGGTGATGACATTTTTTCCCCCATTGTTGCAAAAAAAGGCTTAAACAAAACACTAGCAGCTAGCAACCGGTAACAGCTGTAGTTAGCTAGCCTCAAGGTACACACCACATGTAGATATAAAAACTGATAGACAACACTTTCATTATAATTATTATTAATCACACAAAGATCTACAACTCATATGGATTAATGACCACATAAGATGACACTCGCCAACACAGAGAAAAACAAGGGTACATTTCCTTACTTTTCTGGATCTCCACAAGTCATCTTGCCTTTGACAGCCACTGTGCTCTGCCTTGGACCTTACAGGTTACTATGGGCTACCACGTAAACCTTTTGTATGAAAAAACAAAGTTGGAGGTGATGAACGTGGCATGACAGCAATAATTAACGACACAGCTAGGAAATCGTAAGCTTTTAAAGTTTAGGTTAATTTATAACTGGAATTCTGTATGTTGCTAGTTGTATGTAATGCGTAATAGTTGTAACTTTTTTTTGCCATTTTTTTTATATCAAATCCAAATGCTACACTGTTCTTTGACCTCCTAATCATGGTCATTGTGAACATTTGATCATACTGAATAAAATCTCTAGCTTCAGGGTTTTATGTAAAGTCATATATAATGAAGATCACCCCATATTGCATATTGTAAAATAAATATTTTTTAAAGACAAAGTGTGGATACAAAAGTATTTACTAATTAAGTTTTGAAGATATATTCTGGTAGAAATTGAATGAGGGAGTGTCTATAAAGAAAAAAAGTCCATTTCACACATCTGTGATTGTAAATAGTGTTCACTATATGTCGTCCATTTTACAGGACTTCCGTCCCTGGATAGCGATTTTGGCACACATAACATTGTATGATTCAGTGGAGGTAATATTAGTTCTATAACAGTTGAGATAGTCTCGCAAATGAAGCGCCTACAAATCTTTCCCAGGAGCTGTACTATTAGGGGATGAATAAAGTTTATCTATATCTAATCTAAATGATTTCTTCCCGTCCAGGAACTTAGGATTTTTATGTTATCTGACAGAGACAAGGAGTTTCGCGCGCTGGTGTAGCATTACAGCATGCTCTGAACTTCTTCCGACTGCACGTACCTTCATTAGCACCCCCCGGATTACTGGGAAAAGGTGGAGGGCTGGGCATCGTTTTTAATTCAGCTCCGCTGCGCCAAACTCTGTCAAACAGCTTCGCTAGCTTTTAAACTCGGAACTCTTCGAGATTACATGTTCAACCTCCGGTTCTATGTGCTGTTGATCTACCGGTCCCCCGAAGTGTAATAAGATTTTTAATCCAGGATTTTATGAAATTTGTGGCAGGAATTGTCTTGACACAGATCGCTTATTTAATCATGGCGATTTTAATGTCCATGGTGTTTTCGATCCCGGCCCTTAGTTAAAGACTTCTTGAATCTCATTGACATCACACAGTCCGTTACGCTGTCCCGACGCATGAAAAGGGTCATACACTAGACCTTGTTCTGTCCTATGGCTTAAATGTGTGTATTAGTGAAATTTGTGATGTACCGATCTCAGACCATTTACCTGTGCTGTTCACTCTGACTCTGCCTTGCGCTCAGGCTTCAACGTGCGCCCCGACGCGCCGCCTGCACGTGCTGAATCCGTTGACCGCATCACAGTTTTCCGTCGGTTTTATTGACTCTATGCCTCCCACAAGTGACTTAGAAAATACATCTGCTGAGGAGTGTCGTGGCAATTTCTTTGTCTACGGAGTTCCTACCGTTCCTATGTCAGATATTGCGTCTAAGACAGGATGAGTAATAATGGTACAAACGACTCGCAAATACTTGTGTACGATTATGGTCACATATATATTGTAAAGATAATACAAAACAAAAACGCTTGAAAACATGCATCAACAAATAATAATCTGAGGCCTCAGATGGGAGTCCGCCCTGCGTCTATCAGAAGGCTCGCAGGGAGAAGTCCACCGAGGGATTAGAGCCATGAGTTTCTTATTCACTTCTGGTTGGGCTCTGTAGGGGAGCCGCCCCTCAATCCACCAAAAGTCTTTGTTTTTTACCAGAATGGTAATCTTTTGATTGAAGCTCTCTTCAAGGTGTCATAAATACAGGTTTGCCACCTTGCCTTATGACCCCTTTATCACCTCCGCTGCCCAGGGGACAGAGGAACAGGCCCATGACACAAAGGTCAGATATGGGTTATATAATACGAAAACCAGTTACATCAAAAGAGAGGAGAGGAACGGGCCGACAACTGGAGGCTATCACTCGGAACATCCAAGGTTCACACTTTGGTTGACCCTCTTTAAACTGAGCAGGGAGGAAAAGATTTGCATCACAGAACTAACAACAAGTAAGTTCATACCATGAATGAAAATACAACACAATACAATATGCAGATTTTCCAACACACAGATCACACACAGAATAGTAAACTAAAGTTAAGAATAAGAAAACATAACAACATGTAAATTTTCCATCACAGGAGATACTCAGTTCTTTTAATTCTACCTGCGCTAATATTCTGGACTTGACTGCACCTTTTAAAGACAGACGCCCTAAACCTGTCACTGAGCCACGGCTCAATGATTACACTCGTACTCTTAGACGCACATATAGGAATGCTGAGAGAAAATGGAAGAGGGACAAACTCTATGTCTCCCTTGGATTTTAAGAGACAGTTTAACAGAATACCAGAAAGCCGTTAAATCTGCGAAAACCAAATTCATATCCAACCTTGTGTCCAAAAACAGCCATAGGCCCCAGGTTCTTTTTGTCACTCTAAAAAATCGTATAAATCCCTGCAACTCTCCTGCTCTGTTGTTGTGCCATCACTCCCTTTATGTGAATAATTTCTTGCATTTTCTATCGATAAAATCTCTTCACCTCTTCTTTCCACCGTAGATTCAGCGGTGTCTCCTGTTTGCCCTACTGTCTTCGAGCAGTTCTACCCACTGTCGCTCTCTGAGCTATCGCAGGTGGTTACAAAATTGAGACCTTCACAATATCCTCTAGACAGTATTCCTGCAAGATTACTGAAAGACGTGTCTATGCCGTAACAGAAAAGTTTCAGTCTGGTTTTAAATCACGCCACAGCACAGAAACTGCACTTTTAAAAACTTTAATGATCTTCTTTTAACTGTTGACTCAGGGAGTTCTGCTGTGCTTTGACACAGTCGACCACCAGATGATTTCATCCCGCCTGGAACTCTGTGTTGGTATTACTGGAAATGTCCTAAAATGGTTCAAGTCATATCTGTCAAAGAGAACCTTTGCTGTTCATCTAGGCCAGTACTCCTCAGCTGCAGCCCCACTAGTCTGTGGGGTCCCCCAAGGCTCTATTTTATCTCCAATTCTTATTGCGTTATATCTGCTTCCCCTAGGTTCCATTTTTAAAAAACACATTACTTTCCATTGCTTCGCAGATGACCTACAAACCTACCTGCCGTTAAAATCAAACAAGGATTCCACAAATGCATTGTCAAACTGTCTGAAAGATGTGAAAACCTGGTTGGAACTTAACTTTCTAACACTAAACAATAATGAAACCGAAATAGTTGATTTTGGCAAATCCGAACTACTGGATGGCATCGACAATGTTCTTGGTCCCCTTGACTCCTACAGCCACCCTTTTGTCAGAAACCTCTGAGTTATTTTCGACAACGGTTTTAAATTTAACAAGCAAATAAGCTCAGTCGTGAAGACAAGCTTCTTCCAGCTTTGACTCCTAGCGAAAGTAAAGCCATATCTCCCACCAAAGGACTTTGAATGAGTCATTCACCTGTTCATAATGTCCCGTTTAGGACTACTGGTATTCTCTTTTACTTTGGATTAATGTCTGCTTCGTCGCCCGCAACTGGTCCAACAATGCTGCTGCACGTCTCCTTACTGGAAAAAAGGGCGATATGAACCACAATACCCCTGTCCTGGGCCTCTATTCACTGGCTTCCTGTGGTTTTTAGAATTAAATTCAAAATCCTGTTGTTTACTTTTAAATCTCTACATTGGCTGGCACCTAATAATATATGTCAGAGCTGATCTGCATCCATCCATGCTCCAGCTAAGAAAGTTTGGTCAGCTCAGCAGGTGCTGCTGGATGTACCTAGGTGCAGACAAAAAACAAAAGGCGACAGAGCCTCCGCTGTGGCCGCTCCTAATCTTTGGAACAGTCTCCCCCTGAGTCGGAGAACTGCCCAGTCTATCGACCAGTTCAAAACGCAACTAAAGACTCACTTTTTTACATTGGCGTTTCATACAGATTAAGATTTTATTTCATTTTATTCATTTTTGTTGCTAATATGCAATTTTAAGCCTTCTTGTTTTTTGTTTTGTTTTTATATTGAATTTGTGTACAGCACTTTGGTCAACAACTGTTTTAAAATGTGCTATATAAATAAACTTGACTTGGTTGGCTTGATATTGAGAGACTTTTAAAAAACCAAAGGACAGGCTTCATGTCTGCCTACTTCAGGCAGAATGTGTAGGCTTAAGCCTCCAATGTGTCGCCTTGGAGTATGTTCTGCTCTGTATGATTAATCAGGGCATGTTTTGTGCCATGTTACTTTGTTTATTGCACTAGTAAGTACAGTACTGATTTCTACAAACATTCTCCAGCTGTTCTCAATTCTACTACTATTAGGCCTACTGATGTGAAATACAATTTATGTTTTGTCCCATGGTACTTTGCCTATTGCACTAAATGTCTTTGTATTTGAAGATAAAGGCCTAAGGCTTAGTAATGTTCCATGTCTGTCTTCAAATATTTCATAGTGCTTCAATTATTTTTCTAATTTAAAGAAGCCAGATAACTTTCTCAGTGTTTATTTTGCACATGCTATACACATATTGAACTTAAGGTACTGCAAAACATGAACCAGATTTAATTTTGGCCCTCCACTGTGAAGAATTTGGGTACCCCTGGTGTAGATCCACACTGTATGGTTGAACAGTGCTGAATTCACCAAAGTTACAGGTTGCAGGCTAATATATTGACACAGCTGAGATGTGAAAGTTGGTTAGGGATTTTACAGGCAGATTAAATGCATGGTTGAGCACATAATCCAGAAAAGAATGACATTATGATTTGATGTTAATGATTACAATGTTTCTATAAATAGACACACCCAAACAACCAGTAGAAAGACACACTGACAGACAGATACATATAATAATAGAGATGAATAATCCTCTATATATCTATAGAGATATATGAGCCTCTATATAGCTATATAGAGGCTCATATATAGCTCATATACAGTGGGGCAAAAAAGGATTTAGTCAGCCACCAATTGTGCAAAGTTCTCCCACTTAAAAAGATGAGAGGTCTGTAATTTTCATCATTGGTATACCTCAACTATGAGAGACAAAATGAAAAAAAAATCTAGAAAATCACATTGTCTGATTTTTAAAGAATTTATTTGCAAATGATGGTGGAAAATAAGTATTTGGTCAATAACAAAAGGTCATCTCAATACTTTGTTACATGCCCTTTGTTGGCAATGACAGAGGTCAAACGTTTTCTGTAAGTCTTTACAAGGTCTTCACACACTGCTGCTGGTATTTTGGCCCATTCCTCCATGCAGATCTCCTCTAGAGCAGTGATGTTTTTGGGCCTTCGCTGGGCAACACAGACTTTCAACTCCCTCCAAAGATTTTCTATATGGGTTGAGATCTGGAGACTTGCTAGGCCACTCCAGGACCTTGAAATGCTTCTTACGAAGCCACTCCTTCGTTGCCCGGGCGGTGTGTTTGGGGTCATTGTCATGCTGAAAGACCCAGCCACGTTTCATCTTCAGTGCCCTTGCTGATGAAAGGAGGTTTTCACTCAAAATATCACGATACATGACCCCATTCATTCTTTCCGTCACACGGATCAGACGTCCTGGTCCCTTGGCAGAAAAACAGCCCCAAAGCATGATGTTTCCACCCCCATGCTTCACTGTAGGTATGGTGTTCTTTGGATGCAACTCAGCATTTCTTTCTCCTCCAAACACCGACGAGTTGAGTTTTTTACCAAAAAAGTTCTATTTTGGTTTCATCTGAACCATATGACATTCTCCCAATCCTGTTCTGGGTCATCCAAATGCTCTCTAGCAAACTTCAAACGGGTCCGGACATGCACTGGCTTTAGCAGGGGGACACGTCTGGCACTGCAGGATTTGAGTCCCTGGCGACGTAGTGTGTTAGTGATGTAGCCTTTGTTGCTTTGGTCCCAGCTCTCTGGAGGTCATTCACTAGGTTCCCCCTGTGTGGTTCTGGGATTTTTGTTCACCGTTCTTTTGATCATTTTGACCCCACAGGGTGAGATCTTGCGTGGAGCCCCAGATCGAGGGAGATTATCAGTGGTCTTGTATGTCTTCCATTTCCTAATAATTGCTCCTACGGTTGATTTCTTCACACCAAGCTGCTTACCTATTTTAGATTCAGACTTCCCAGCCTGGTGCAGGTCTTCAATTGTGTTTCTGGTGTCCTTTGACAGCTCTTTGGTCTTGGCCATAGTGGAGTTCGGAGTGTGTTTGAGGTTCTGGACAGGTGTCTTTTATACTGATTAGGAGTTCAAACAGTTGCCATTAATACAGATAACGAGTGGAGGACAGAGAAGCATCTTAAAGAAGAAGTTACAGGTCTGTGACAGCCAGAAATCTTGCTGGTTTGTAGGTGACCAAATACTTATTTTCCACCATAATTTGCAAATAAATTCTTAAAAAATCAGACAGTGTGAATATCTGGATTTTTTTTTTCATGTTGTCTCTCATAGCTGAGGTTTACCTATGATGAAAATTGCAGGCCTCTCTCATTTACATTTACATTTACGGCATTTAGCAGACGCTTTTATCCAAAGTGACTTACAATAAGTACATTTGTCATAAGAAGTGCAACAATATATCGCTATCGGTACAGTAAGGATTTTCATAGAACCAAGTGCAAGTACAACAATCACTAGGCTAACCAATTCCCCATGTTACAGCAATGATAGCAGCTACTGCAGTTGCTACACAGTTAAGTACTATAATACAATACAATACAACACAATACAATACAGTGTACAATAATGACCAGAGGGGAGAGGGTGGCTATGCAGAGTCGAGGTGGACTCTGGACTCTCGTCTTTTTAAGTGGGAGAACTTGCACAATTGGTGGCTGACTAAATACTTTTTGCCCCACTGTATCTCCATTTAGCTATATATAGGCTCATGTCTATATATGGCTATATAAAGGCTCAGATATGTCTACATTGCGATAGAGGCTCATATATCTCTCCATAGCTATGTAGAGGCTCATATAACTTATCTATCTCTATATAGCTATTTAGTTCCTCATATCTCTATATACCTATATAGAGGCTCATATACTGTATATCAATATACCTATATAGAGGCTCATATATGCCTTGTATCTCCATTTAGCTTTATAAAGGGTTGTATACCTCATATACAGTATATCTCTATATACAGTAGCTATATAGGGGCTAATGTATCTCTATAGCTTTATAGTGATATATGATATATATGACCCGTATATAGCTATATAGAGGTATATGAGTCTCTTTGTAGCTATAAAGGGACATATGAGGCACATGATGCATCTCTGTTCGGGGCTTGCACCCTACCACAAGTTGAAAGTTATTCTTCAACTCTGAACAAATATGCATGAATGGGCTGACCTTTGAGCTGAATCAATCATGTCTTCTGATTGGATGATGGCTGCATGGTACCCATATGCCTCCTCCAGACCTGCTGGAGGGGTCACATCCTGTTGATCTCCAGACAAGATGGCTCCACTCGCTCTCCTGCTGCTCTGCCAAGTCGCCTTATACACAACAGTGACATCCAAAAAAGGTACAGACCATTGTATTTACAGGTTTTTCATAGTTATTTTGAATACAAAATGTTTCAATTGTTATTTAATTTCTAAAGTCTCTCCCTCACTCAGTCTTTTCCAATAAAGGTGAACTGTTAGACTAGTCTTCTCTGTTGAATGATGAATGGCTAAACGGGTTGTCTCTATTTGCATCTGTGTAGTATTTTGAAATGTACGCATAGTTTACAAACTGCCCTGGCCGTGAATGCTGGAGTCTGTCCCCTTTGATCAGCATGTGGCCGACCGCCCTTGAGCGATGGCATCGATGTGTCCAGTCTGAAGAGTGTGTATGAGGTTGGGGAGGAAGTGACCTTAGCGTGTGAACAGGGCTACACTCCTTCTAGTCCTTCCCCGCACAAGCTGGCCTGCACCCCCACCCAGGAATGGACGGCGACCGACCTAGCGTGCACACGTGAGTTCCCAGCTATGGGCTGAGCTACATGGCTTTCCTCTATCCATATACTATACTGACTCAAAGACTCAGCTTTCAACAAGAAAGGTTTTTCGACCTCAAATGGTCACTTGAGGCCGGACCCTGAGGTAGGATTATGTAAACGTTTCAAGCTCATTTCAGCCAAAATGAACAACTAAGGTTGAGTGTACATTGCAATTTGCATAGATTTGATTGCAATCTGATTTTCAGGAATGGTTCAAACAGGCAAAAGTAAGTATGATGTCATCAGCTGGCTTCTCACTATTTGTTATGGTGCCAACTGTAGCATGATACTTATATTAGATAGCATTCTTATACAAAGCTAACCTCCTTAAACACACCAGCAAACCTGTATTCACCTACTTTTTATATATATCTCTAGATCTATGCAGTTATAGAATATATATGTAACCCAGGTCCCAGATACATACATATATATTAATATATATTTGATAAGCATTGAATATATGTATATATATATTTATATACATATTCTTAACAACATTATTTCATATACAGTATGTTTCTGTTTTCACGCATGCATTTCACGCATCAGTGTTTGCTACAGTTCCTTCTATTTTCACCTCAATTGTTCTCCTGTTCACGCATTTCACGTATCAGTGTTTGCTACAGTTCCTTCTATTTTCACCTCAATTGTTCTCCTGTTTTCCAGCTAGAACCTGCCCTATCCCTAGGCCTCTGCAGGTTCTTGTGCCGGGGAGAACCCAGGTTCCTTTCAAGACGGTGCTGAACTACACATGTGATGAAGGGTAGGCATTAAAAGTCCAGTGAGCAGAATTGAATAGCAACTAGCGGTGGCGATTGCAAGCAACTGAATATGAAAGAATGCTAATTTATCATAATCCCCTGCATCCGCGAACAGCCATTTGCTACACTACTTTACACTGAGATTAAAAGTGAAACTCCAGTATAATTAATAGGATATTTTGGTGAAATGATGGAGCATAAGCACGCCTTCAAAAGCTACATAAATTGCGTCCGAGATAGGGTAAATCTTCTGTTGAATTCTGATTCTAATTTAACATAATTCATATTTAAATGGGATTATACGCTATTCGAAACATGTTTATGAATATTATTTTAAATTTCTTCCAAGTCTGTGCTGCTAGATAACACTCAATTCTACACACTGAAACTTTAAGATGTACGGAAAAAAAAAAAATCATCAACGGTCCTGGCTGACTTGTGTTTATGCAGATATGTCATGACAGGAGCCAATGAGAGCAGCTGTTTAGCTGACGGAACCTGGAGCCATCCTCCCCCGCTTTGCAAAGGTATTTGAGGAGAGTAGGACCTACTGGAAAATAACTCCTTGCAGTGGTTTAGGGTTTGTTGTAGTGTGAAAGGTTAGTTGTATTTATCCTGTGAGGGACAGTAATGGACTGTGTGTGTGTGTGTGTGTGTGTGTGTGTGTGTGTGTGTGTGTGTGTGTGTGTGTGTGTGTGTGTGTGTGTGTGTGTGTGTGTGTGTGTGTGTGTGTGTGTGTGTGTGTGTGTGTGTGTCTGTGTCTGTGTGCGTGAGGAGCTGCATCTGAACCGGCGGTTGATTTTAATGTGTCCACGTCCAAGAGAGGGTTCAGCTTCTCTTAACGTATAGTGTAAAATCACGGGGCGCACATTACCTATTAAACATGGCTCACTATACTGCTCCTGCACAGCTTTTCCTTCTGGCTACACAGTTTCTGATTCCAGGCAATGGAGAGCAGGTCAGGGAAAAGAAAAATCACATTCGATTTTCTGACTTCATCCCAACAGCAGTGAGCTGTGCACTACCAAAGCCGCCCCGAGACGGTAGGTTTGTGTTGGACAAGGCGCACACTGCGACCAGCACCATGTACGGGCAGGGCTGGACGTACGAGTGCACCCCACCTAAGGCTCCCAGCTTTGAGAGAGGGGAGTGCTTGGCCGATGGAACCGCAACGGAACCGCCCGTTTGTCGCGGTAAATCTCATTCCCCAATGTGCCTCCTTTATCTATATCTAATATAATCTTTTTACATGGAAAAGGTGGTTGATTCCAGATAAAATGTCTTCCTCCCTAACTGTTATACATACAAACGTGGTAAGTCATTTATTTAGGCTGTAGGCTAACCATCTGTACCTCCCCCTTTAAATGAAGGTAAAAAACATCAGAAATTCAAAAAGCCATAAACAACCTGCAACATCTTATTTTCGAAACTATTTTACATTCCAATTGGTTCAACTCTTAAGCTGTTGTAGGTCCGATTTGAGATTTTTAAAGAGAGAGGGCATAAAATAGCACAATTTTGAAACTAAACAATCAAATAAATGTTTCCTTCCTGCTCCCTCCCTTCCTACATTTGTCCACCATTGAGAAGTGTTGCATTTCACGCACGCGTTAAGGTGGATCCCAAACCAATTGGTGAAGAGATACCCTGAATGGGCAGATATTAGCCAAGAGTGGTCTTAAAATCAAACTTCATTTATGGGGCAGGTATTTCATTCCAACCATTGATAACACAATCGAGGTGCGACATCATGTAAAAGTAAGCAGAGAGTAGGTACCATCACAATCCTCAAGATCAGACAACTTTCCTGTGTCCCTGACCCAGACTGGGACCCTGACAATATGGCACCCCTTTTCTCATCTGTTATCCCAGATGTCAGCTGTCCCATTCCTGAGGGGATCCCTAATGGCTTCCTCGCCTTCGCAGTCATGAGGACCCATGGCTACAAGGGGACGGTCAGGTATGCCTGCAACGACCACTACGTGCTGGATGGACAGGCAGAGAACCGCTGCACAAACACAGGGAACTGGTCCACTAAGCCTGTCTGCAGGGGTAAGTGATTGCGAACCATTGTAAAGAACCTATAAAAAAAGATCATCATATTGGCTTCCTTTTCCCACCTTTAACATACACACACCCAATGAAAGACCACAGAGAGTCAGAAATCTCTCTACAGCCCGTGTTCAGCCGATCTTATCAAACACTGACAGTTTGCTGTGATGTCCAAAAATCTCTCAGCCCCGTGTTCAGCTGATCTTATCAAACACTGACAGCATGCTGTCCAAATGTCTCTCTACAGCCCTGTGTTTAGCTGATCCTATCAAACACTGACAGCATGCTGTCCAAATGTCTCTCTACAGCCCCGTGTTCAGCTGATCCTATCAAACACTGACGGCATGCTTAAATGTTCAAATGTCTCTCTACAGCCCCGTGTTCAGTCAACATCAAGAGAGGGCGCATCTTCTACAATGGCAGGAAGCTTTGGATTGCAGATCTGAAACCTAACAGGGTGCTCCACGGGGAGCAGGTGCTCTTCTACTGCAAGAACAAAGTGCAGAAATGTGGGTACCCAGTCACCTCTGTCTGCAATGATGGTACCCTGATGCTCCCCGAATGCTTTGAGGGTAAGTTCCAATCAGCCAACAGTAGATATCCATGGTCCCCAAGAGTCCTCCCCAAGGGGAAATCTAAGGATCCTGTTATCTAAAGCATGACACAGGGCTAAGAATGATAGGGCTTCTGTATGTGTGCCAGTTCACCATAACCAGTACTGCAGTTCAGATAGCAACTGCAGCCTCAAATGTCACATTACTTTTAAGATAGTAGGATCGACCCCATCCTACTACTAACCTACTATCCAGCTGGACCTGGAGATTTGAGCAGCAGCATAGCTTAAAACAAATTTCAGGAAGATTTTTTTTTCATCTTGGTAAATGCTAGTTTATATGAGTTAACTGGGTTATTTTTGTAAAGAAATGTTGATCGGCTAATGCCAATTGAGGATTGTGCATGTTAGTTGCATATTAGTTTGGAACAGTGGTGAGACTTGCCGTTACTTTTTAAATAATACTAAATTTTGTGTTTTTCCCTTTATTATAATTTAACTGTGGTATAATGCTGGTCAAATCCCTTCCAAAATAAATATGGTTCCTACCAGACTGTCCGGTTCACTTTTGCCTGCTTTTAGAACCAGGAAAGCTGGAGTACACCATGAGGCCGAAGACTCTGCCGTCGGAGATCAACGTGTGTTATGCCAGTCCTTCTGCTGCTCCGAGCTCTGCTGCCCTAGCCTAACAGAGGGCCAGCCCCATTGGTTACCCCAAGACAAGGGCCAGGGCCATGGACAACTAGAACGCAATAACAGGGGCATTCAATAACAGAGGCTGTTCAATAACAGTTCGGTCTTCTTTTGCTGCCTCTTACTTTAGCATTTTCCTGTTTGCATATATGTACTATTTGTCAAACTAATTTCATTAAAAGCCATACAAAAAACATCAGAAGCTTATATAATTATTAAGTGTCTTGGACTAAATAAAGATGACCAATTAAAGTGTTAAGGAGACAGCGATATAGGGTGTTGATTTGCAGGCAGGGGTAGTTTTTTTTATTTACCAAAATTATTTGCTCAAAACTCAGTCTACCACCCGTCACACTTTTGAACACAGTTTTTTTTTTACATCCATTGTTTGATGGCTGATGTCCTCGCTACAATGGATAATCTTCACTGTAACGATTGCGTTAAAAGACCTGTAACTTCCCTGGGGATCTGCGCCTACATAAGGGTTCCCAGTAGAACCCACGTGCTCACATGAATCCTGGACACAGCAGCGTTGAGTAAAAGGAAGGGGGTATTACAACACACTTCCCTCACTGTTACCAAACACTCGATGAACAGATTAGGAAAACTGAAAAACATGATGCAAGAATACGATTTTTCTAAGCAAATGTCCACTTGGACAAAGAAAATAACAAAAGTTCTGTTTCACTACCACCACACTAAGCAAAGATTACGAAGATGTGCTTTTTGATACGTATATCTCTCCCATTAAATGTATCTGAAAGGACCAACTGATGCAAAAGGCTCAGCCTTCAAACGACACCCCGACAACCTGAATCCGTTCAAAAGTAAAAGAGGAACCAAAACCCACAGATGAAGTATGCATACTTTTTTTTTTTTATCGATAGATGCAACCATTTGTCTTTAAAGAGCCAGTGAACCCACAATTTCAGCAGGGATTAAAACGCGATAAGATAAAAAAAAATGTGATTTAGGCTGAGAGCTGAAGGAAGGTTGGGGAGGCGTTGTATATGAATGGCGCCACTCAACGTGACATCACACTGAGAAGCTGAGCCCTCTCTCGCATCATCAACCACTGCCCATACAGCGTTCCACACAGGGTTCCTGGGGCGTCTTAGAGACTTGTTACAAGGTCGCAAAGAACTCATGCCTGCATGCAGACTGGAACGTCAATGTAGGGTTTGGGGAGACTATGGAGTATTTTGCCCCTGTTTCTCTTAATTATAGCCTTATTTCAGCAATAGTGGTACACAATGGCTTAGATTACTATGTTGATGTTGCATTTCATTTCAGAAATATTACCACATTTAAAGCAAAAGTTCACTGGCTCTTGAAGGTGAATCTATTTTTTATCTAAAGTCAGTTAAACTGCAGCAAAATGCAGTCTGTCTGCTGTGGTTTAATGCTACAAAAAGCACAAATACAATTGACTCCACCTCTGCCTGTAATAAAAAGGCAGGACCTTCAGAGAAACTGAGAGTAGGGTTGCCAGTAAGCTCATTCAATATTATCTGTTTACCTTTAAACAGTCAAACAGGGGCCTGGAGTTCTTGGTCAAGCCAGCAGACATGCGATTCTTGCTGGCTCTACTTCTGTTGAGTCCATTTCTATCCATCGTGAAGTCAGAGAATGAAGGTACCGCATTCAAATCTTTCATTTGTAATAATCAAGGGCCTCAAGGGTATGTGTTTGTGTGTGTGTGTGTGTGTGTGTGTGTGTGTGTGTGTGTGTGTGTGTGTGTGTGTGTGTGTGTTGTGTGTGTGTGTGTGTGTGTGTGTGTGTTGTGTGTGTTAGGTTGTCTGTGTGTGTGTGTGAGAGAGGTTTTGTGTTTGGCTTTATATTTGTTTCAATATATATTTTCGTACTTTATTAGTCTCCAGTAGTTCCCTTTTCCGCCATTTGCTTGGTATTTAGAGTGGTTTGTTATGTCTTAAAGGTTATCAGTGAATGTATTAATTTTCTATGCTATTGAAAGTTGAGCTAATCTAACTAAGGAAAAGTCTGATCTCTTCAGCGATTCCACTGACATGATCATATGGAAGGGTCCATGAGTGAAACTAAAAGAGGCAGGAAAACAGAGAGATGCTCTCCCCAACAGGGTGTCCCAGACCTGTCCTCAGGCCTCACGTGGAGGCCATGGGGCTGCAGCTGCTATCTCCTCCGGGGACGGAGGCCCACCTGACCTGTGCCCCGGGCTACACCACCCAGAGCGCAGTGGGGGTCATCATCTGCAGCGTCCGGGGGACATGGGGCAGGACGACGTTTGTGTGTCAGCGTGGGTACTTCTGATCAAGCAAAATACATTCATCATGTAAAAGCAAAAAAGGACTGCTGATTGTAGTAGAAACACAAATCATCGATTCAATCATTGCAAAATGTATATTTATTCTGATGAGCAGCCTAGAGGAAAAAATATTTTTCCAATCTTCAAGATATTTCATAAAACTCATGAATTATGAACAATCGAGCGATTGAAGTGGAAGGTTTCAAGTCATCGATTGAAGTGGAAGGTTTCAACTCATCAAAATTAGTTTTGTCCAATCGAACTTGAGCCAGTACTAGAGCCATCTTCTAGAGCCAGCAGCACTTCCTGTCAAAGTAATCTTTCCTTTTTCTCTACTTTAGCAAAGATGTGCCCTTCCTTAGATACGCCACTCAATGCAGAGATGCACTTTGAGGACAATTCATACCAGAGTAGAGTCAACTTCACCTGCAATGAGGGGTAAGGGAGATACAGCAGTTCCTCCAGCGCTTAGATATCAACCAAGAATTGTCTCTTAACAGGACATTTAAACACTGTGTATCGATATATATATGATGAATGGAATGCACTCACATGATACTTATTTTTATATATATAATAACACTGAACTTTTAAATATTGTATAGTATTCAGAATTCATTTTGTTCACTATGTTTTTAAAGTACTTTTTGGGAAATGTACAATCACATGCTCCAATATTCAAAAACCTGACCAAAATAGGCAAGTCTGTTTTTGCAGTGAATGGTTATGCAATTTTTGTTGGCTTGGTCTGTTCAGGTACAGTTTGCATGGAGCAAGCAGTGTTGTGTGCCAAGAAAATGCAGAATGGAGCGCACCAAGTCCAGAGTGCAAAGGTATGAACTAATTAGTTTGTGAGTGTGTGTACATTTAAAAACATGTTGTCTAGTTGCATAATGAGTTAACAAAATATATCGTCATTTCTCAAACAAAATTATAATCAACAATTAGTAGCCTAAGTATATATTCATGTTTAGGAAAATGTAAATTCTTGCAATTCTTTTACTTCATTCAAAAACAATTGATTGCGCTTAAACATCCTTTTGTCTGTTTTCCCAGTTGTGACTTGTGGTCCACCTCCCATCCCGGATAACGCAAGAATTGTGTACGACATTTGGAGGGCCCCTGGGGAAAAAATAGAATTTGGTGTGGAAGGAACGTACAAATGTGTGCCTCCTATGGCCCTCATAGGAAACCCAAGAGCAGAATGCACTTCCTCTGGAACCTGGACAGTAGCACCCGTGTGTCAAAGTAAGACAATAATGCTACAATGGTCCACCATTGTTCCTTCCTCTGCCGCTATTTTTTATCAGAACTTGAGAAAATATCAAGGGTGACGGTTGCTCTTTAGAGAATGCCCTGTGCTGAAGTTATGCATGAATTATTCTTGGATATCAGCTTCATGTATGTTTCCACCAATCATGTCTCTGAAGGCGAGGGTCTTTAATCGTCCACTTGGCTCACAGCGAACGCAAACACAGCCAGCACTAGTAAACCTTTTTCTAGTGGGAAGACAAGCTAAAACATCCTGCTTTGCTTGACCACCTTCCCTTTGATCCAGTGGTAACCTGCCCCAGTCCAGAACCCATCGCTCATGGTTACATGTCCTCCCGCACCATGAGCAACTACATGGACACCATCAAATATGGCTGCACGGGAGACTACATCCTTTCTGGTAACCCATTTGTCCAATGCCTGGAGACAGGACAGTGGTCCCCCAAGCCTTATTGTGGCGGTAGGTTTCCTCAAGGGCCGTACTCACTTGATGTTTGGTAATATAATAATTTTCTGCCTCTAAGGCCGGAGGTTTACTAATCTACTTACACAGAGAGTTTAGTGGAAATGTTTTACAACATCTAACTTTCAAAGGAACTATTGAAAGGTAAATTATGTAACATTTCAGAAATATCGAAAAATGACACGGCACATGCCGATATAGCAACATTGTACTGAAAACGTCTAGTCGCGTAATGACCGCGTTCTAGAAGCAGCGCGTATACCTAACGCCGCACAAATACGCTGGAACACCACCTCAAAGGATTGTACTTTTCGACGCAGTGACGTGTCGACCGCAATAGCGTCACATCAGCTGTTAGATCTTTGACTCGACGTCACTGGAGAGGGACGCGAGAGGCATAGTTCCGCACAGCTGAGAGGACCCAAACCTCATCATTGCAGTGTGCAGAGTCTGTTATGTACATATACTATGTTGTGTTGTACCTGGGAAGGAAACCATGAAATAGAGGCCGTGGTCGACGTAGCTTTACATAACTGGTAACTGTCCGGTAAGATTCAGTGAATTTTTGCCGCAAAAGAAAAATTGAATCTCGCGGCGTGACGAAGGTTTGGGCTATACAATCTCAGCGCGTTCACGCCGTATCTGACCATTTTGGACACAAAATGGTCAATACATTTAAGCTCGTTAATACGCGCTAGAAGACATCGGTACGCGAGGTACGCGCTTGGTGTGTTCGAAGGCAAATAAGGACCGGGGTTTAACATAATCTGACTTACACAGAGAGT
>OLKM01004891.1:0-19440 GCA_900291075.1 Melanogrammus aeglefinus | reverse complement strand
CAGCTTCTCTCCTCTGAAGAGCACCAGACTTGTCTGAAACCCATTCCTCCTTCCACTGTGTATAATTATTCAAGTCTAAGCTTTAATCAATTGCCGTCAATCACATAACTAATTCTCGAAATTACACAACTGTACACTACCAGTCTTTACAGTTACCCTTTAGGGTACCGCTATCACGACCAACCTAGTGCAACCGTCTTCTCATTGATATAACGATTTTCTGGATAGTTTCACTAACAACACATGCGCCAAGTCGTATAGGCAAAGGAAATTAACTGGCACTTACTGTATTGAATTGGCCATTGCATCACTTATTATTTAGAGATCCCGTCCGGTAGTGAGACTTTAACACACAGCGTACAGGTTCTAGCACACAGTTCTTTTTTACATTTTTCCATTTACCGCCTATCGTCTGAAAATTGAGATACACAAAAGTGTGTTACACCGTTTGAATATAAACATGATTATACACTTAAATAACTAACTATTTTATATTTGTCGAAATGTTACAATCCATGAATAATGTTTCTTATTGTGACCATAGAAATCTCCTAAATCTTATAAAATGCACTAAAATATATGATAGATTAGCCTATATAACATAATTGCAAAATTAAACACTTTATGATATGACTTTAGGATTTCTCTTTTGACTGAGCATTCACAATAAAGGAAACTTCACCCATTCCCCATAAGCTTCTTGTATCGTTAAAAACCCCCACTCATATCTTTTGAATGTCGTGCTTCATTCCCTTATTTTCCCCAGACCGAAGAGATCCGTATTTACTCTCACAACTTCCTGCTTTTAAATGACGCAAAAATGGTGTTATGACAACTTTTCGTCATTTTTAAACAAGGGTGGGGGTGACCCGACTGAGCGCTATGCATACCTGATGAGATCGAGTGCCATGGGTGGTGTACTCAGCAGAAGGTTACTAACAGCCCCACAGCGCTGATAGCTATAGCTTACAGACCTGTGAGTAAAAACGGAATTTACTACAAGGGCGGAATGGGGTACTGATCTATATAGAAAGATTGATTCAATATCTTTCTCAAATCAGATTCTGCAAAATCCTTACGAGCCTCCCAATATGACAAGAGAGCTGAAGCTGTGATGAGGAATCAGGATGTCACTTGCTACAGCCGAGCAAAAAGACCTGCCTTTTCTCTTGCGCGCAGGACCTGAATGGCTTCTCGAGCTGGGGCGTCATTGGTGTGCTCTTGTCTCTCCTACTGGCGTCCTGTGGACACAAGTTTAGTAGAGTCCGTCTGTTTGAAAAAATTCCAAAATGTCGAATCCGATAATCTCTGATAATTTCACTGAGACACGTACATGTGTTGTGAGATCATTCCTATTTCTCATCCGCTTATGGACAGCCGGAACTCCTAAGACCAATTTCAGAACTCGCAAAGGTGAAGAAAGTCAGCCAAAGCCTGCAGGACGAGGGAGCGGCACTGGGCTGACGTAAAGTGAGTGTTTTATTTCTTTCTTTACTATGCTGCGGCATTTTATCTCGATAGAAAAATGACCATCTATCTACTAATCTTTGTGCTCATATTTTTGCTATGACAATATCGTCTAACGAGTCCTACTGTGTTACCCATAATTCACAAATTCGATACCAACAGCCAGATATGCCCTTTGCCATATTAACTTGGTGTCAACTTCAGAGCATACGACTGGTCCAGGATTGTCAAGAACCCAGGACCTCAAGCCAACAAAAACTCAAGTGTAATTCCCTACCCTAGTAGCCTAACAAACCAAGCCCGGTGGTGGCCTCGTACCGAAACCATGCATGTCGGATCGTTTCGAACGAGCCCTTCCGAGGCGCGACCTAGCCGTGTCCAGGTTCGACCTACCCCCAGTGCCCGCTCCGACGATGGGCGGAAAAATCGGGACCTGAGGCGCCTGGTCCGCCGGACCTCACAACCTTCGCACCTACCAAGGGCTACTGGCATACCCCAATTACCCGCGCCTCGAGAAGAAGCGGTCTTAGTCTGCGACTCCGGGGGTTCTTCTGATACCACGTACACTCTCCTCCCCTTCGGAGACATGCCCCCACTCACCTATCAGCGCTATGAGTGGTACCAGGCTCCTGACCCCCGACGCCGGCCGTATGGATCCTGGCCTTCATTTCGACACTATGCATCGTCTACATGCCCCAGCTGGGATGTCGCACGTCCGCCAGCTGAGCGGCCCGGACGGGTCGGAGCGAGTTGCTGAAAGAGATGCCTCCACCGGGCAAGCCCCGGGTCAAGGTTTCATACTGTCGGGGCGGAGGGATGTACGGCTACCTCGGGGGCGTTTACGCAAGGTGAGTGTCCGTCTATCCGGAAGCTGCCCCGAACCCCGCTACCAAAAAGAACAGTGGAAGTGGCGTTCTTGGGACTGCGGGTGTAGCTGTTTAGCGGGTGACCCATAGGTGCTACTGGACCATGAACCACCAGGAAACAATGATTCATTTACCTGACTTATTTTTCAACAAATTTTTTGTCATATATTCCATGATAAGCCATGGTTCTCACATGAGAAAGAAAATGAATCAATCCTCTTCTTGAACAAACATAAATATCCTTAAACAAAAATAAATACTTCACATTGCATACTAAGCATTAATCCAATGATAGAGAAAGGTGAACATTTTCATTGAAGGCGAATTCAAAAGTACACACGGCAAACACCCTTCACACACTCGAGTGTTGCATGAAAAAGGTGGAAGGCCTCACTAGCTATAAATTACCCCTAAACACCTACCTTGTGTCCCTGTGAGGATTTTGAAGTCTGAATTAATCTTTTTGCAGTTCAACAGCCGTCCCCTGATTGTGCAGCAAATTGTGTTTCATGTTTTTCTTCGTCTTGTCGAAATGTCCTGGTTTATCGTTAATCTTGAAACTAGTGCGGTATGTTATGCTTCGCCTTAAGTATTGACCTTTTATCACTCAACCCTCCATCCTTCCATGGTAGGTTCAGTTCTTTCCATGTTTTTACCAAGTGTTTTATACCTGGTCCACGCTAGCCATCTCCTCTCAATGACCTGATCCCGGAAGCTCTTCTCTCTGATCTTGATCGGGTGTCCGATGGCACCGAGTAAGCTCTTCGTGATGCTCCGTGAGCCTCCCTGTGCCGGACCGGTCTATAACCCCGATTTCATCTCCCCTTCTTATAGGTCACTTACACTTCGGATGAAGTCGTGCTGGTGTTCCTTGTCCCAATTCCTGGGTCCGGAAGATGGACACTTCCCGTCTACGTTTTCATCATCCCGGAAACTTCCTATCCCAATGAGCGAAACTACTCGACTTATAAATAAGTACCGCCCTGGTCATCAAGTTGGTGTCCTGGTATGTATAACTCATTGTACTATTCTCTCGTGGATGGGAAGTTCACCTTCTGTTTCCCCCCCCACCGTGGGGGGGGTGGATCCCCCTCACTCCTGCTCCCCCTCCTGGAAAGTGTATGGCCGGTTCTCTAAGGACACCAACGCCCGTGACGCTGTGGTCTCTTGGCCCTTCTCATGACTTTCCGCTTCAAACAGGTACCACCGATCGCATGGGAGCACGCAACGCAGATCGCCCTGTCCGCCGTGTGAGCCTGGCCTGTGCAGGTTACGCTGCTACTAGAGCTCTTACAACTCGTTGGAAGTTGGCATCCCGTCCCCTTTAAACCTCTCGCCCGGCGGTCCCGAGTTCATGGGTGGACCGTGATTATTCCGCCGCCACCCACTAACGCACAGAGAGCACTCTCTTCTTCCCCCAATCAGCGATATATGGACACCTGGCTGATGTTGAGGGATATAAGCCAGGAGCCTATCTTAATTAATGACAACGACCTGGACGATATAAGTAGTACATGCGTTGAGCTACTTCCGAAACCGCCATTGACTATGATCTTCTCGAACCAAATTAACGAGCACATTTGTTTTTTGAATCTTTGCAATAAATGCCGAGTGCGCTTTTGCCCATTGTTAACGTGTTATTTGTACGTGTGAAAACCCTCGGCTTCTACCATTGGGAAGCGAGGTTACCTATCTATAAAGTTATCTATATAAATTTATCTTTGGCTATTTTGATTGTTTAATCTATGGATTTGGTGTTGTATTCTTATATGTTATGGTGCCTATGTGTTGTTGCTGATTATTATATGTTTGTATCTATTGTTGTGTGTATCAATATTGTGTGTAAATCTATGTGTGTATCTGTGGTGTGGTGTATTGTTTGTTTGGTGTGTTAACGTTGTGGTGTTGTAGGCGATTACTCCAGTTCTAACCATGTGAATGAGTTACTCTCTGGTCTCTTTTGATGAAAGCGTCCTTCTCTTATCCTCAAAGGGCGTCAGATGCTGCCAATACGGTTTGCATTGGATGACGTTATTCTCGCAGATCGCTTTCATGAGACATGTTCCTTGAATTTAATCATTGGCATTTACAGTATAGTGCTATTTAAGCATATGTTTTTATCAAAGCGATTCTTACAATAAGTTACATTTGTTCATTAGACAGTTCTTCAACAAATATCGCTATCTGGTTACAGTTAAGGTATGTCATAATACCAAGTGTAAGTACTATTACATATTCACTAGGCTTAACCAATTCCTTGTGTTTCACTAGCATATTGATAGCAGCTATTGCAGTTTTGCTACTTACTAGTTATTATATAATTATCAGTAACAATATCAGTTGTACTAATTGGTGGCCATGAGGGGTAGTTGCTTTATCTACATGTGTGCTCTGAACAGTGTTTTGATGTTCTGAGCATCGCCTCTGCTGTTTCACATCTGCTCATCTACACTACAGGGACTGCAAGTATCACACGTGTATCTCCTTTTCACCCAACTTTACATTTCAAACTAGTAGTTCTACATTCATCCACACATATAAATGAGGGAGTCATTTATGATTTAAACACAGAGCTGAAATACCTCTCACTTTGTTACCTAAGGCTTGTCGCAAGGGCGCCGAACCTGCGTTGAATTTTGACTAAATTGCCCCTTCCTGCCGCCAGGCTTGCCAGTCCGAAAGGGTGGTTTTCGAATTAGGTATTGCTGGCATCTGGTGCGTTTCACTTAAAATGGCACCAAAGCTAGAACATTTCTTGGGGGCCGCTCCACTGTTGCAATGCAGCGTCTCCCAACATGATGTGTTGTTTTCCCATAAACCAGGTACGTATCTTTTTGTTAGGTTCTTGTTAGTGACTTATTTGACATCTCTTTCCTGTGTCCAGTTTTTAAACTTTTTGGTTAGAATTGGTGTGGCAGATGGCACAACTGTACGTGACTTGATATGTGGAATAAATATCACTGGATAATGTGTGGAGCGCAGTTGGGGGATGTTGGTTTGGTTTTAACATTTCGGAAATTAAATGATGTGTCTGAATCATGTTTTAATGACTATATGTAATTCAGATCTGGGGCAAAGTAAAAGGGTAAATCACTCGGGACTAATACTAGTCTAAGTATAATTATGGTGGGTGTAACTGGAGTATTAGAAAAGGGCGATTAGTAATTTGGTATGGGGCTTAGGTCATATTTAAAAAGTGGTGGATGAGTCCCCAAAAGCTCTAATTTGTATTCATTCATTTATCTGATTAATGAAGATTAGATGTTGAACTGAACATATGCCCCAGTTGACTATGAGCTTAAAACTGCTTCCTTACTTTCTAAAGTCTATTCAGATATTTAACTGCCGGAGTTGCTATGATGTTATCCCTCAATTAACCATGAAGGATGATACTGCAAGATCGGGGAAAGTCATAAGGTGTTCTCAGTGACTCTTGGCACGATTGATGGGGTATTTGGCTTGCTGTGTAGGTTAAACCGTGTACTGTGTGAAGGGTGATTGCTGGGTGGGGAGTAGTAAGATGTTTTGATTGGTTCATGGGCTAGGGTTTGTTTTATGTTGGTTAATTATTGTTAAAATGTTGTACAGGCTCCAATATTTTCGTGTATATAGCTGGAAGAGTAATGGTTGGGTTCTAATTTTCAGTCTTCTTTGCCAGGCTGAGTCGTTCTGCTGAGTTCCTGCAGTTCTTCGTCACTGAGTTGTTTCTTTATCTACAGGGTGGTCTGAGTGAGCAGAGGTGCCATACTGGATTACAGAGCTGTCTTGAGTCTACAGGTCTTGTAGACACGCCCCTCAAGAAACCGAGTTTGAGTAAACCGCATTCGTGTAAAGACTTTCAGTTACATGTGACTGAATTTTCTTTAATTATGAACAGCACTCAAAGAGAAACGCCAGGGAGATGAGGCGCTCCTCAGTCTCTAAACAACTAAAACACAAACTTCAGTTACACGGAAACCATTAACACATCAAACGAGTCCCCTCCAGCCATCGTGACCCCTTCAGAACAGTTCATTTCCAAGAAGGTCTTATTTGGGGACCTTCCCCAATATCCTGCTCCTCAAGAGCCACTCCCCTCACACTGGCTTCTAACAGATACGTTTCCTTTCCTGTCCTCAGGCTAGACTAAAGCTGCATCCTTTGCATCTTTGAAGCCCTCATTTCAGATAACCACTGGACTACAAAGAATATCATTCAGAGACGTTAATTTAAACCTGTACACATTTTTTGAGACCCAAGAAATCCTTCACCAAGTGAGGGGACCCACTGGAAAATTGTTGTACATTAATTCACGGTCTTCTGGAGACATTGTGTGTGCACGGGCCCTGCAGAGAACTTGTGGTTGGATATGGATGTTATTTGCATGAGTCTTTACCCTGCATGATGTTTGGCCTTTTTATGCTCAGTGGATGTGTTTGTGGTTGTGTGTTCGTTACATTAGATGATGATTTTGAGTCATCGTTCTTTTAGTGGTGTCTATCTGTTCTCGCCAGCTCACACCTTCGCGCATGGGGTTCTGAGCATGGTGTGTTTCCACCTGTGCTTCTACGGCGTGGTGGTCCTGTTTCTTATGTGGTGTGCGCTGGGGCTGCTGTTGACAGAGGTGATATGGATTCGTGAGCGGAGGTGCTGTTGATTTTGGCTATATTGGAGATGGTGCAAATAAATTCGAGTATCGGCTGGAGACGTGCCACACGTGTTAGCGTTCGAAGCTCGGTCCAGGTAGATTATTGAAGATGCTCTGTAGCGACTCTTCCAGAGCAATGATGCCAACATCTTTACTGGACAGGGAGGGAGTGAGATCAAATCAAGATTAAAAAGATGTCAAGCGGCTGTGTTCAGATCATGATTTTCAAACAGACTACACCAATCGGAGGGGGAGGGAGGGCATCAAATTGAGGTGGACACTGCTAAAAGGAATTGGATCATCAAGGAGGTAGCGAATTGAAAGAGGAAGCCTAAATGGTATTCAAAGGATGACCTGTCAATCCTTTGTAATGATGACTGCTGCTTGCCTACTCTGCTTGATTATGATAGCCCGTGATCTTGCTCTCACTGCACGGAACCGTCCTCAACTTATTGCTGCTCTTCTGAGCTTGAAGTTTTGCTCTTCACTGAGGAGTAAGGAAACCATCCACTGGCTTCAAGTGTAAAGAGGAATGTTTCAAAGTTTCCATTACTCTTATGAAGACCCGTTGTGGTTCCACTGCTGATGAGAAAACCCTCACATCTTCCTCCTGGCCTTTCCTCTGAATCCTGGCCGCATGTGCTAGAAGAGTTTCCAGCGCATGTAACTGATTGCACGATCATGTTCTCAAAACATGTCTCCTGAGGCGTGTCGATAGAAAACTGAAGACTCAGAAACACACTGTTATCCCAGCTTCATTCTCTGCTCACTTTCAACCTCAATCCCCATGAGTAGAAAAAGAACATCTTCTATGATGGTAATGTAGAGGTGTTTATAAGTAGCGAGATCAGTACCATATAGTCATTAGATACACAGAGAATCTGGCATGTATCTGAAAATTCTTTTTAAACCATAGATGTTTGATAGTCTTAGGAATTTGGTGCTTCCTTTTTATTATGGCAGTCCCTTTCACTCAGATTGCCACATCTCACTTTTGATCCATTTGTTCTCTGGCTTAAATTTTGCTGTGGGATGATGTTCAGTGGGTATTTTCAGCTATGTCGTCTCTCTGTGTGCTCAACGTTTAGATTGCTTCTTTGTTGATATCCCTGATATATCTTTGATAATTAAAATGTAGACATGTTTTATTAATTGATTCCAGTTTTTATTTAAAATGTTGTTGTTGGTAATACATGTTATTTGGTTCTTCAACGTTTTTTGAGTATTATAACTTTTGTACACACTGGGCTGACATTAATAATGTTAAATGTGTACACTAATTATTAGTATGACCAGACAGCACACACAACAGATCACATCAAGTTAAGTCTGATTGGCTGTATTTTAATGAAACCATCCTGACTTCGCTGCATCTTCCTCCGTGTCAAGCTCAAGGTGAGGCTGCTGTGTTCTGTTTTCTGTTGGTTTCCGTCCGGATGTTTCGGATTCGTATTTCTGGACGTTTGTGCTTTCTCCGCTCGTGGAATTGCTGACGTACTCTTCACTTGATTTATGCCCTGGTTTAGTCATTTAGAATGTTGTATTCTTGATAAACCATGAAAAACCTCCTTGGCATTTATTGATTGGACCCCTAAGAATCTGCGAACGTTTCTTGATTTTATTTGCGTTAACATCGTAATCCTTGTGCCAATCGTTAATACTTATTTTTCTATTCGTTTCCATTGGGAAATTGTTTGCTCTCCTATTATCTTTAATAATAAAATCGTTAAGTTTGATATAAATATCTATGACACGTACTTCGACCGATATGTTCATAATTTCCGTATTGTTCGCCGTTTACTTTTTAACCCACCTTGACTGACCAGATTTCGCTGCCCGTACAAAATCGGCGTTCTATTGCTTGCAAACCTCATTGCTGTGACATCAGTTGAATGCTGTAAATCATTTCAAATAGTGAAGACAATTACATTTTTCTTTCAACGTTGAGACCCCTACACTCTGAGATATGTTCTGAGTATTATTTTGATTTAATATCTATTACTGCTTTAGTCTTTCTTCGTTACTCATCTTTTGTTACTGTTTCAATATATTCGCGTCTATTTAATTTGCCCACAAAGTTTATAAACCCTCTTACTCTCAATGTTAATGACGGTTAAACAACGACTTGTAAATATACCAAAATTCGCGATAATATCAACAAAATATTTGCCTCTTCCCATCATGTATAATTTTAGAAAATACTCTAGAAACTTGTACTGTGCTGCTTTAAAAGATGCATAGTTTCCCATGGTGTTCTGCCGCCTCACCCCGAGCCAGACCTCCACGCTCCTCACCCAAGCCAGACGCTCCACCTCCTATCACCCATGGAGCCAGACCTCCACTCCTCACTCACGAGCCACGACCCCTTCACCTCCCTCACCAGGCCAGACCTCCATCTCCTTCGAGCCCATAAGCAGACCTTCCACTCTCCTGTCAAAGTCTTCCAGAACAGTTTCAGTGCTCTGTGGTGAGAGTATCTTCCATGTCAGTTCAATGTCAGGCCTGAACTCATCTTTTAATACTTGTGATCTCTGTCTTCATGCCCATAAAACGATGCTCATCTGTGTACTCAAGTACTTTTCTAGCTCGAATATAATATAATTAGTTCAATTTAATTGGTTAACTCTGTTTTCTGATGAGCAATAAGTTTATGTTGGCAAATTCTGATTATAAACCTGTCTGCTGACGTCTGATAATGTAGCTGTAGACCGGAGACTGTGGCGCCAATTGGACCTTGACGATGTCTGGTAGACAGCGCCTGAAGCAGTTAATTCATACGTCGGTTACATCACCAAGACTCATCATGAGACATAATAGTTACGTAGTTTAGTCTGCTTTCGTCATATGATATTAAATCTGTGCCAACGTATTTATAATTCATACGAGTTATGTACAGACTCATATGACACTCATTCAGTGCTGTCTTGCTACGACATATCTGGAACGCTGAACCGATCATCTGCAATGTTGTTTAATTTAAATTGTTTAAATTTGTCTTCCATTTTACCAAGTTGACCTTCAGATGCAGAGAGGTGGGTGTGTTGCGTCCATCCCCAGGTGATATTACTGCTGAGACCAACTGTTTGTAACCAGACCAGGAATCCCATGGCTGAAGGAGCTGATGGAGGAGCCGTCTGAATGAGCTGATGTGAGTCGTGCTGAAAGCCCATGCCTGGTGGGAGGAGTTTGGTTGGAGGCCTTGCCTGGTGAAGGACGTCTGTCGTGGGGTAAGATGGAGCTTGCGCTCTGAAAGTGATCATCACACTCACTGTCTACTTCATCATAAGATACTGCTTACACATAATCCGTATACGAAACTTACCGGTGTTTGTACCATACATACCAGATGACTACATCTGTTTTACCACATGTTGAAGCAAGTCTTCCGCTGTTTGTTCCAGACCAGGACTCTGTCGTCTGAGGAGAGCTGATGGAGGAGGCTGAGACGCTGAGAGGACGACTAGGAATCGACCAACAAGGATTCCTCATAAGTTTTTATTTACTTACATGTTGACTTAAAGGGCAAAATACAGCTGTTACTTTGACATGCGTTAAGCAACTACCGCTGTGTTTTCTTACTAGAACGTGTTTCTGGAGCGAGGCGAGCTGGTAGGGGAGCCGTAAATCTGGAGGATGACCATCACTCTACCAACAAGGATTGTAAGTTTGTATTAACCTAACAACAAAGTTGAAATAAAGGGCTTAAAAATAATACAAGCTACATGTTTGTTACCAGACGTTTGGGCCAGACTCGCGCTGTTTGTTCCAGACCAGGACTCTGGCTGAGGAGAGCTGATGGAGGAGCCAAGACTCTGGAGGACGACATCACTCTACCAACCAGGATCCTCGTAAGTTTGCATAAACCGAGTGGACTTGTTGCAACGCAGGATTAGTTTGTCCAGTACAAGTTACGGCATACTAACGTGGTTGGTTACCAGACAAACTACAGCTGCTACTTTGTTACGAGCCATAAGAGCCCAACTACTCCTGTGTTTCTTACCTTACATTAGAGACAAACTACTACTGTGTTTGTTACCTTACATTAGAGCCCAACTACTCCTGTGTTTGTTACCTTACATTAGAGCCCAACTACTACTGTGTTTAGACAAATTACGTTTGTAACCAGACCAGGAATCTGGAGGACTGATGGAGAAGCCGTACATCTGGAAGACAAATCCTGAGGACAACCAGGACCTCTACCTATCAAAGATTCCTCGTAAGTTTGCATTATATGGACAAAGTGGACTAGGTAGGGGGCTGGGGGTTCAACTCTCAAACCAATGGTGCTGGGTTCAAGTCCTCAGAATACAGTGATGCGTCCTTGAGCAAGGCGCCCTAAAGCCTGCCTGCTCCTTAATGACTAATCTTTGGTTCAGATAATGTTGCATCTTTTGAATATTGAACCTAATCCATGTCCTTGTTTGGTCCGGGCAGACACACCTGAGCTGAACCCGCCCTGGTCCTGACATCCTGCTGGTCCCGTCTCCTCAGTTCATCTGCGCCTTGTCCTCAAGAAGACCTGCTGAGCTCAGCGGTCTGAGGCCGATGGATCAATGACCTCCAGTGGGAGTGATCTTCTTGACCCCACATGTAACCGTGTGCTTCCACCACGCCTTTTCCCTCACGTCTGTCACTAACCTCACTACTTCACTACTCTCTACTGCTTCCTCTTCTTCTTCCTTCTCTGTGGTTCGAACCTTTTCAAGGAAGGCGCGTCTTCCTGCCCTCAGTGGGCTCAGCGTTAGGGTTGAGAGTCAGGGTTTAGAGTCAGGGACAGAGCTGGTCAGGGAGGACTGCTTTTACACAAACCTCTTCAATTGCTTTCGGAATGTTGGTGACATTTTGAAAAGATTCATTTGGGAAATTGTTTTCCTCTGCTTTCCTTTACAAAATTGTATTAAACTTCTGTCAAGTGTTTTTGTTTATATATTAAAATCCCACATTGACTTCTACATGTTTGGTGCGGTTCATTTTATTGTCCTTTAACTTGGTTAATGTCACGCTTAACTCCTGCAATACATTTAATATACATGATTGTTATTCAGCAATGTTCACATAATCCATTTTGTAAAAATATGAAACCTAAATTCAAGCCTCTTCACATGTTATCCAAAAAAAAGTTTTTTTTTTTTTTTGGATAACATGAATTTTTTTTTAATTTTTTTTGCTATATTTTTCCCTCAGCCCACACGTCCACTTGACCGTTGACGTTACTGCGTGAATACGTAATGACGTGACTTTGTGCGTTTTCAACTTCACTAGCGTCACACTCCAGAAAGGTAACTAACTAAAATCTGTCTTCCTGTGTCTCTTAGAGAGGAAGGGAGAGACATATAGAGAGGGGACGTGAACACATTGATTTGGATGGATGGCACGTGCTGTTGCTATTTAAGTCCATATGTTCAGGGCTGCTGCACTGTATATACTGTTTGTTTGCTGGACTTTTTGTTTGCCGATGTTCCAGGGGCATTTTAGGCTAGTAAATTAATGTTAGGTTATTGACAAATATTGTTTCAAGAGCATTTTGTTATTGTGTGACTTTAGAGGGTATTTTCAACTGCTACATATAATTATAGTAATTGTATAAAAGGCTTTGACTTTTTATAGTGCCTGTCGCTTTAAAAGCAGTTAATACTCCGGGTATTAATTTTGAAAATGTAAGTGCCTGTTACTTTGTTTCCTTTATTTATATAAATAAATCAAACAGAGCTGCAATCATAATACAGAAAATAGTCATACACAAAATATATGCTCAGATACTCAGGGAAAATAAACAAACTCTACACGACTGTGCCTGAGTATCTGAGTATATATTTTGTGTATAACTTTTTTCTGTATTATGATTGCAGCTCTGTTTGATTTATTTATATAGGCTTATATGTTTAGCCTGTAGTTATTTATTGACTATGCTTCATATAACTAAAGGTGTTTTTATTTTACTGTTTTAAACTGAGACATTAGTATTTAGTACAGTAATTAACATTAGTACAGTATTTAAATAAACAAGGCTGAAAATAATATAGTCTGAAGCAAGCTACGTCTCCTCCTCCTCATTACTCATCGATGCACCATTCCTGGATGCTATTTAAACCTAATTGATCTGGCCCTCCTGCATTATCGCTAAAACAGTAATTATAATTGAAGCTAAATTTGCACATAAAAATGGCGAATTAGAAAAATAAAATGACAATTAGTCCCTTGGCATGGCGTGCTTCACCAAATTTGGCCCTCTGGAAAAACTAATTGGTAAACCCTGTACTATAGCTAGTTGGATCAAACGGCAAATGTAGTTTGGTGTGAGACTGTTGTCCAGCAGAGGGAGCTGTCATACACCTTAATTATACAGGAACGTCTGTGTATTTACATTTTAAAATGTTCATGTGCTGGTTTAGTTTGTCTGCAAATAACTCTGCCTCCAGCAACAGGATTGGTCGAAACATATGAAGTGAAAGAAATAAAAGCCCAGTCCACCAGATCTGAGGTCAGCTGCGGTCAGATTTTGGATCATGGAATGTATTGAGTGAACGACGTCTGAGCTAAATATTAACCAACTGGAACTTGGTGCGTTTCCTGGAGCTCGGAGGACGGCAGGACGCATGTTTACCTGGTCGATTAGGCCCTGAACGCAGACCCTGAACCCAGACATCCTAATCACAGACCCCGTGTTTAATTAGCCCCGACTATAATTTTTGGGTTGAAAAAATAAATACAAGTAAAAATATTTAATTATTTAGCCAAGTCTAGATGGTCCTTCTGGCAAGAGAATAAACAGTTTAAAAACATAACCTGTTTACCACCTCAAGTGAATTAATCCGTCCTATCCCCAGTCAGATGTGTGTGTGTAAAGTCTGTCTCACTTGTATTCATTTTACTCTGAAATTACTTGAATGGAACTTTAGACATTTGGGGATAAGCAGCACAGCAGTCAGGTATCTATTTATTTATTTAATTGCCCCCTGGGGATATATAAAGTTTTCTTAAGCTATACTAAACTGCGTATTTTGTTTATTTAGGTGGAGCATTATGAAAAGATATTCATGCAAAATAAAGCATAGAAATAATTTTAGCATTTTCATTTTCCGTCTGGGCTAAGCCCCAGATGTTTATGAAACCTAGAAACAACCCTGCCAGCGACGCGTTCCCAGGGACGGGCCGGATCGTCAGGTGGTGGAGGACGGGGTCCGACGGATGGCAGGGGGCCACAAAGGGCCTCAAACGCCCCCCACTCCAGCTCATACTTAGCCAGTATTCTGTGTACTTTTACTCATACTGAGCCAGTAACCTGTGTACTTATACTCCTACTGAGCCAGTATCCTGGGTACTTATACTCATACTTAGGCAGTGTCCTGGGTACTTATACTCATACTTAGGCAGTGTCCTGGGTACTTATACTCATACTTAGGCAGTGTCCTGGGTACTTATACTCATACTTAGGCAGTGTCCTGGGTACTTATACTCATACTTAGGCAGTGTCCTGGGTACTTATACTCATACTTAGGCAGTGTCCTGGGTACTTATACTCATACTGAGCCAGTGTCCTGGTTACTTATACTCATACTTAGGCAGTGTCCTGGGTACTTATACTCATACTTAGGCAGTGTCCTGTGTACTTATACTCATACTGAGCCAGTGTCCTGGGTACTTATACTCGGTGGCGTCACTAGGCTGTTTTATTCGGGGCTAAGGCGCCGGATATTATTTAATTAGCCCCGAATATAATTCTTGGGTAAAAATAAATAAATAAATAAATTTTCTCGCTCTAATATATATATATATATATAATATATATACTATATATTATATATATTATATGTATATATTATATTATATATATATATTATACTGTATATATTATATATATATATGTATATATATATATATATATATTGTCTATATATATATTATATATTATATATATATGTATATATATATATATGTATATATATATATATGTATATAATATATATATGTATGATATATATATGTATGTATAATATATTATATATGTATATATATATATATATATATGTATACATATATTATATATATTGTATATATATATGTAATATGTATATATAATATATATATATATATATTATATATATATAGTATATATATATAATATATATAATATGTATATATAATATATATATTATATATATATGTTATATATGGTAGGTATAATATTATATATTATGTATATATATGTATAATATTGTATATATATAATATATATATATATATGTATATATATATTTGTGGTGAGCAGTGCGGGAAGGACGAGACGGAAGATCAGGTTAAGCGGTGACGCAACTCTCGTGCCCCATACACCACACGACAACGAGAGCTGCCTTTATTTAACACACACACACACACACACACACACACACACACACACACACACACACACACACACACACACACACACACACACACACACACACACACACACACACACACACACACACACACACACACACACACACCCCCCCACCCACCAACGGACATGCAAATCTCGGTAACGGTGGCGGCTACACTACACAACAAACAACACACAAACAATAAAGACCCCATACCCGTTAACCCCACTTAACCTAATAACACAAACAAGTTGGCAAAAGGCAATAAAACCCCTTTTCCCCAAACAACATCGCGAATCCCCAGAATCCCTGGTGCAACCACCGCAGGAGTCGCCACAATATATACTGTATATATATACAGTATATAGTCCCACTTGCATTCATTTTACTCTGAAATAACTTGAGTAGAACTTATATGTTTGGGGATAAGCAGCAAAGCAATCAGGTAGCTATTTAAAGCTATAATAAACAGCGTATTTTGTTTATTTAGGTAAAGCATTCAGAAAAAATTTGCATGCACAATAAAGCAGACAAAAAAAAAGATTGTTTTTGTATGCCCAAAGGGATACTTTTCTTTTCCCTCTGGGCTAAGCCCCGGATGTTTATGAAACCTAGAATCGCCCCTGCTGCTCGGTGTTGAAGGAAAGATATTCTTCAGCATTGTTTCAAGGCGCCTGACAGACTTCCCTCTAGGGAACTCCTACGTCGACACGTTGGTCCAGAAAGGAGGGATCCCAAAGGTACCAGGATGTCTGGAGCATACGGGCGTGATCACCCAGCTGATCCGGGAAGCCCGGGAGAACAAGGGGGAGCTGGTAGTGCTGCAGTGCACCAGGTTCCTATACGGAAGAAGTTGGGTCTTCCCCGAAGCCTGAGCAACATGTCCCTGTACGGGAAGAACAACTTGCTGCAGCTCCCCTTCAGCATTCTGAATAAAGAATACATGGTGACCCGTACAAGGGAGGTCCTGCAATACCGGTATTCAAGTGACCCAAAGGTCTCCCAGACCGGCATCCAGCTCAGAACCGGTCGGAAGTGGAAGGCAGCAGAGGCCGTCGGCAGAGGCATGTCTGGGCTGGGATAGCACGGTGATGCCAGGGAGGGCTGGCCTGGGTAGTAGCACAAAACCACACTTTGACAAGGTGAAGAGGAAGGACAGGAGGGCCGTGAGCCTCAGTCGAGGAGGTGCGAGCCAGTCGGATAGTTGGAATGCGGCAGCAGGGAGCCGGAACAAGACGGGAGCTAGTGGTGAAGCCAAAGGTTTCCTGGGCTGAGCTTTGGAAAGCGGAGCCCCATCGCATCAAGTTCTTGATCCAGGCTGTGCATGACGTTATACAGAGCCTGTCCAGCTTGCACATCTGGGGGATGGCCACTAGCATGCCCTCTGTTCCGGAGGAGAGGGACCCTGGATCATATTCTCAGTTCATGCTCGAAAGCCCTGGGGGAGCTGCTACCGTTGGCGTCATGACCAAGTCCCAAAGGTCATTGCCAACACCATCTGCAGCGGAATCAACCACTGCAAGCGTATCCACCCAGCACAGAAAAACCTGGTCCCCTGGAGCCAGAACCAGAGCCCAACCCAGGAGGGCGGATTGTAATGTCTACATGTAGCCACTTGGTGGCAGTACTTCACTACTTTACGAAACACAACAGAGACGAAAAGCTGCTTCACTCTATTGTGCCAATCAGGCACAATAGGATGTTTTGTGGGATGGGCAAAACTATTATTTTTCGGGAATCAGTTCTTTCAGTTCCGTTCAATATCACGATTCGTTTGATTCGTTCGTTAATTTAAATGGTGTGTTACGTCATTGGCCAGGGAATTAGAAATTATGGAATAAAATCAACATGCATGTAGCCTTCTTTCTAATGTTCTGGCGAAATTACCCAGGTTAAGTGCAAATATTAAGCATATATATAAAGCACATTTTTCATAAATATCCTCAAAACATAATGGGGTGCAGTAAGAATGAAATGGCGTCTTCCAAGTAGAGCTAATAAGCAGTGAAGCACGTTAGCAACTAGACCAAACGATACTCGTAATGGTAGGTAAAAACAATACTTTATTAAAGCATGCAATTTTGACGTAGAACAAAATAATAACAAAACAAAGTGCTTGCATGATATGAAAGCCTACAGCGATCGTTAGTTAACTTGCCTGGTGATGCCTTATCATTTGTTGGGCCATGGCAAGGCGATTGCTACCTGCTCTCATTGGCTGAATCGATGAGAACGTTTTAGACTCAATCAATATAAGGTCGCGGGGAGACGAAGCTCTGTTTGTTTGTTTCGGTCATATATTTTATTTACGTGACCATATTCTTGTTATGTTAAAAAAAAAGAAAGAACCAGTTCTCTTTTTTTGGGAATCAGTTCTCGTCGTTCTCCTTCAAGATTCATTCGTTCTAACCAAATCGTTCGCGACCGACCCATCACTAGTTTTTAGAGAGTGTCTGTTTGTTGAGGAAACAGTGATCAATCAGGTCAATGGATTCCTCAGCTCACCATTTAACCTATAATGTTACACGCAGCATAATTTTCCCTCGGGGCATTTCCCTCCTCCTCTCTGCTCTTGCTTTATATTAATTATTTCTATCTTGGGACTGAAATGACATCACTTTTCACTTTTAAAGAAGTGAAACTGGATGTTTTCAAAAGGGCCTGTCAGCTTCCAAGACCGTCCGTATTCATAAGATATTCAACCTTAGTCCACTGGTCACTTTACCCCATAGTCAAGGACTAGTGGGTGTTTTTTTCCCCCAATATTTGTCAACACAGCACAGACTGTTATTAAAGCGGATGTCAAGCTAAACCGTCATGTTCCCAAGTAGGCCAAAGACTACGTCAACAGGGCGCGCTTTGCATGGCGAAATCAGGTTGTGTTTGTACAAGTGATGGGTCGGTCGCAAACGATTCGGTCCGAACGAACAAATCCCGAAGGTGAACGACGAGAACTGATGTTATAAATAATACAATTGAATGGTTATTGTGTTTATTTGGGAACAACTGGTCTCTCCCTGTGCTGGTTTTTAATAGCAAATCTTTTTTGTTTTGCGATTAACAAAATGTATCGAACTGTGTATTGAGGTGAACATCCAACTATCATTGCTTTTTTCCTGGTTGTGTGTTTGTCGTTCAGTGTGGCCCATCTACATGCCCAAAGCAATAAGCTCATGTTTCCGTGGCGCTTCTCTCCCCTCAAATAGCACCTGACCCTGGTGTCTGGAAACCATCCAGATGCATTTTAAGAATTCAATTTTGTAGTGTTTTTCTGTAATCATCTGAAATGGAGATTATCCAGATTATCGATTGGCTGATTGAATTGTGATGAATATGAAAAAATATTAATTCACCTCATAATCTATTTTAAATATGTTTACAAATCATGCATTTAACAAATCATGAATCATGTGGTGTATTGGGACCATAGAAAATTGTCCTAATCTTAAATAAATGCAATAATCAATATTTGATCGGCCTTATAATGTGAACTGTGAACCTGAGCATTGCTAATTCCAAATTGGTCAATAGTGGAGGACTATTTACACTTGGGGTCTCCCTTTGGCCAATCGTAGGCAGGTTACCTTGATAGTATCGGATGGGGTAGATTTAGTAGGTTTCCAGCCCGTACAAAAGGCTTGCCAGCAAGCACTACTCTGAAAGGCAATGCGTTGCAAGATGAAGCGTTCTGGTTTTAAACCTAGAAACACAAGGGAAGTACAACACCCGCCCTTGTCCAACAGCGCACGGAGCACACAAACTACACGAGAGAGGGGTCGCACTATTGTCGATTTTGTTATTAATGTATCTTGTGGCAGGGCACAGTAACAGTTATCCTCACAGTCCTGTCTTTATAGCAATTTCAACGTAAACAGATATTAAATTAGACACTTGTGTCCTACAGTCAGATCTCTTTTTTGATCAAAAAATAAAAAAGAATAGCGATTAACAAAAACATGGCAAACAAATGCACGCACCCGCGTTAATCTGATGGAAATTTCCAGTGCAATAAAACAATTCCAATTGACACCATGATTAAAAGTGCTTGGCATGGGGCTCTCCTCTTCAATTCATCCCCACACCACTAAAGTACCCTTGACCTCTAACTAAGGACAGTTTA
>OLKM01004890.1:0-19443 GCA_900291075.1 Melanogrammus aeglefinus | reverse complement strand
CACGGAGCAGCGTTTTCAAGATTTGTGCTGACTTCTTGCGAGTTTGCTCCGCGACCCAACTGAATTAACTGCATCAGTCACTTTTTCATATGCAGCAAGCTTTATTTTATTTGTAATGCCACCGGCACTAAGCTCCTGCACTAAAAAGTAACTTTTGGTTAAATCAACCTCATTGATAAGCGTTTCTAATTTTAGTGTTGGAGAAGATTATTTTCTTTGCTCTCTTTGCCATTATGGTGGTAAGGGGAAAAACACATTCACATGGTTGTTAAAGGTATGCGTTGTGACCTCATCCTTATCTTCAAACTGCTTATCCTTGGTCGGATTGCGGGGAAGCAGCTCCAGCAGGGTATGGCAAGCCAAATTGTCATAAATTCGCTAGACTGGATATGCGTTGCAGATATCTGCAATTCAGTTTTGCCTAGTCAAAAAGAACATTTCGGATATCCGCAACTACATTCTTCCTATCCACAATTGTCATTTCAGATATCCGTAACACATTCCTCCTAGGCGAAAGAACGTCACGTTGCCATTCATGTCTTATGGGGTTTCTCATTACAGATATCTACAATTCAGTTTGCGGATATCCACTATGTGAATTACGGATATCTGCAACTGAATTGTTGCCTAGTAACGGGGACGCTGGCGAGTCTAACGCCGCTCTGTCTGGCTTGTTTTTATTCAGTATTTTTTATATTTTTCGCGAATGCATTGAATATTTTTTTCTTTGTTGTCTATAGTAGTTTAGCTAAGTTTACTAGTTATACATAGTCACTTTTCGCTACTGGATGTGCGCCAGTTTTCATTATTTTTACGTGTTTTATGCGTGGAGTCGTACAGTTGTTAAGTACAGTTGCTTGACAGTTGGGACGCTGATGCCTTTTGGCCGCTGCTGCTCACCGGCTGCCGCTTCTCGGTACGGTTGCGTTGGCCCTCGCTCTGGCCGGACCGCTGCCTTCCTTTCGAGCCAACCCAGCTCCCATCTGGTGGACGTCTTTCATCGCCGCTCAGTTGAGGCCACCATCCATCATCCAACACCTGAGCCTGCGCTGGTGTGCCCCACGAAGCACACCCGTTCGGACCGATCCGCTGCCACCCTGCCTGCTCTCCTGGACGCTTACCTGCGCCCGCGGACTGCCCTCAACGCGGAGGACGCCGCCTCCCTGCTCCACCGCTACCCGACAGTGTCCACCTGCCAGCCGGCCAGCCTGCTGCTAATCCCCGACGCCGTCCAACTGCTTCCCAGTCTCCAGCGAAGCTACAACCGGCACGCTCCACTCCAGCTGCTTCCGCTGTGTTGGTTCTGTGGCTTCACCATAATCACCTGGATCATCTACCGCTGGATTACGTCGCTGCCGATTTCACATCAAGGATTTTTAACTTGTTCCTTTGGATTGCGCTATGTTTGACTCTGCAACTCCGCAGCTCCGCTACTCGTTAGCGATGATGTTACGTCTCCGGACCTTCTCAAAGACCCCCCCACCACCTCAGCTTGCATCCAACCACATTCTCAAACGACCAAGGTACGTCCACCGAGGCTCTGGTCGGAAATTTCAGTTCACTCAAAACAACAACAAAAACATCCGCTCCTTCTGTTCCACTGGGCCCCGCCCCCCTCCTCGCACTGCCCGTCCAGTCAACCCTGTCAATCACAGTGTACTGTCCCCCCTGCTCAAAGCAACCCTTTATACTCCACTCACCTGTCTGAAATTCTGTCTGTTGAACACTAGATTCCTCAGTAATAAGGCTCTGCTGATCGCTGATTTTACTGTTGACCACAACCTAGACATTCTCTGCCTCACTGAGACCTGGCAACAACCAAATGACTTCTCCCACCTTAACGAGGCTGTCCCACCGGGTTTTTCTTTTACTAGTAAACCCCGTGCTACTGGGAGGGGGGGCGGCCTCGCTCTCCTCCACCGAGATCACATCAAAGATCATTGCTATCACAGTCCCCATCATTCCTCTTTTGAATGTCTAGCTGTAAAACTCACAGGCCCTAAACCCACTATCATTGTTCATCCTATCTACAGACCACCTAATCCCTCTGCTGTTTTCCTCAATGAATTCTCATCACTACTAACATCTGTATGCTGCATGTCCCCCATTGTTATCCTCCTCTGTGATGTTCAACATCCCATATCGACAACCCATCCAATACTCTTGCTAATGCTTCATATCACTTTTGGACTGCTTGGTATCACACAACATGTCAACCTCCCAACCCATAACAAAGTGTCACATACTGGATTTAATCTGCTGCACTGACATCACTCCACTAACCTTGGTGTCATTGATTTCCCCATTTCCGACCACAAAAGCTATACTTTTGACATTCACACCCACTACACAAGACCAAGGTACAACGGACCATCTCCTTCAGAAACATCAAACATATCGTCACCACAGACCTCTCCATCCTGATCAGCTCCTATCTCAGCCCTCCCCCTGCATCCTCCCTGACTGACCTGGTGACTCATTACAATAACGGCCTCTCCTCTTCCCTCACCACCCTGGCTCCCTTGAAAACCCGCTCAGTCTCATTCACTCACACTGCTCCCAGGTTCACCCCTGAGCTCCGCCAGCTCAAAGCCACTGGCCGTCGACTGGAGCGACTTCATAAAAAGACTGGACTCACTGTACACAGCCAAATGTACTTAGACCACCTCCATCATTACAAGAACGCCCTCACCAATGCCAAATCTTCATACTACTCCAACATTATCAACACTGGTACAAGTAACACTGTTGAGAAGAGTCCTATTCTCAACAGTCAGCCACTTACTTCAGCCTCCTAAAACCCTCCCTCCAGACATTTCCACTGACCAGTGCACTGCCTTCTTGGACTTCTTCTGCTCCAAAATCAACACCATTCACCAAAAACTGGCCTCATCTTGCACCCCCTCAAACGATCCACCCTGGATGATCACCACCGGCCAACCTCACTTCAGCCCCCTCTCTGACTTCACCCCAGTATCAGAACACACCATTGTGGAACTCATCCATAAAGCCAAAACCACCACCTGTCAGCTTGATCCTCTTCCCACCTCCCTTGTCAAAGCATGTCTGCCGTCCATTTCCCCCATGATCACCAACATAATTAACCCCTCCCTCACTACTGGTACTGTACCCCCTCTCTCAAACTGGCTGCCATCAACACCCATCCTGAAAAACCTGTGGTGCCGACCCAAGCTGACCTTAACCACTATCGGCCATCTCCAACCTCCCCTTCATCTCCAAAACACTTGAAAGGGTGGTCGCCGCACAATTACAGTCCCACCTTGACACAAATAATCTCCATGAACCCTTCCAATCCGGCTTCCGTCCAAAACACAGCATTGAAACAGCCCTAGTCAAAATCACCAACGACCTCCTCCGTGCAGCTGACTCTGGACTACTTTACCATTCTCATTCTCCTTGACCTTAGGCGCAGCATTTGACACCATTTCCCACCCTCTGCTCCTGGACCGCCTGGCTGGCATTGGGATCACTGGTGCTGCACTCTCCTGGTTCACATCTTATCTCACCGACCGTCAACAATTCGTGCAATTAAGGAACCACAAGTCTCGGTGTTTGGGTGTTTCACTGGGTGTCCCCCAGGGGTCAGTCTTGGGTCCACTCCTCTTCACCATTTACCTCCTCCCCTTGGGCACAATCCTCCGTCACCATGGGGTCCATTTTCATTGCTACGCTGATGACACACAGGTCTACATCTACTCCAAACCCACCACTACCATCCCTCCCACCTCCCTCATCACCTGCCTTGACGACATCCGGAGCTGGATGAGCAGGAACTTACTAAAACTGAACGGCAATAAAACCGAGGCCCTGCTCATCGGCTCCAAATCCACCCTCACCAATTCACAACACACCCCAGCTCCACCCATCATCGTCGACGGATTCCCTGTACCCTTCTCCTCCCAAGTCAAGAGCCTCGGCGTCATTCTAGACAACACCCTCTCATTTGCACCCCATATTCAAAACATCACCCGGACTGCTTTCTTCCACCTCCGCAACATCTCCAGACTCCGCCCATCACTAACCCAATCCAGCACCGAAATCCTGGTTCACTCATTTGTCGCATCACGCATCGATTACTGCAATGCCCTCCTCACTGGACTCCCCACCAAACTCATCAACAGACTGCAGATCATCCAGAACTCAGCCGCCCGGATCATCACCCGCACCAATTCAGCTGACCACATCACCCCTGTTCTCATCCAACTTCACTGGCTCCCTGTACAATACCGCATCCACTACAAAAACCTCCTCCTCACCTACAAAGCTCTCAACAACCTAGCCCCCACTTACCTCTGCGACCTCCTCCACGAATACACTCCCTCCCGCTCCCTCCGCTCAACCTCTGCTGGACTATTAACCATCCCCACATCACGCCTCAGTACCATGGGTGCCCGATCCTTCAGCTGCTCAGCACCCAGGCTCTGGAACTCCCTCCCCCAACACATCAGACAGTCAGACACCATCTCAACCTTCAAGTCGCAAATCAAAACTTACCTGTTCAAACTGGCTTTTACCCTATAACTGGACACTATGCACTTCACTTGTTTTTTATCACGTTGTCTTGTTTTATCATATGTTTTTTTATAATGTTTTTGAGATTATTTATTTATTTATTTTTTACTCTGTAAGGTGACCTTGAGTGTCCTGAAAGGCGCCTATAAATTAAATGTATTTATTATTATTATTAATTGTATACATCTGTAATTCCAGTCGGAGATATCTACAATTTGCAGAGATGGGAAGTAACGAAGTACAAATACTTTGTTATGGTACTCAAGTAGATTTTTCAGATATTTCTACTTTACTTTACTACTTATTTTTGTGCCGACTTTTTACTTTTACTCCTTACATTTTAACACGAATATTGGTACTTTCTACTCCTTACATTTTCCAAAATTGGCTTGTTACTTTAGTTTCAAATTATTTCAGTGGACTTGTTATTTTCTAGCCTCGTAAACCCACCTCTCCCGGAACTGCATTTCATTTCATTCTGAGGGAGAGTCTGGCCCATGTCTGGCCTCATCCCCATTCTAAGCGTTTGGACTGAAACCCTCAGAAGGCCGAGCCAATCAGCGTCGCCGCTGTGATTGACACAGCACGTTGGCCAATCATGCCGTCTTTACGTACATTTTCATTACACAGCCGGCAAAAGTCATTTACATTGGATTCGGCCATTTTTCTAATAGTTTACCTGCGAATCTGCTGCGAATATGTCACTTTGAGGTTACGAGTAGAGCCGTAGCAGTGGAGCCAGCGCATTTGGATGACGTCACTTATTTTGAAACGCTGATTGGCTGAATGGGGTTGTCTTGTCAACGCTACTACTCCCGCCCAGCTGCCGCCCACCCCAAACGCTTAGAGCGGGGATGAGGCCAGACTCCCTCCTTATATCTGTCCTAGACACAGTTACATTATGACAACTGTATAGAAGGTCTGTTTACCCTAGTTGCTCCCAAGTTCTTAGAAGGGATTCAGGACAAATCCATGCACATTACAGATTTGAGGCACTGATCTATAAAGAATAGAATAGAATATACTTTATTGTAAAGAATGCTTTGTTGTTTATATATCACTGATTTGAGGGCATAAATCACTTGTAATTTTTCTTTTTGCTGGATATCTATTGTCTATTTGCATGTTAATAAATATTTTTTTTAATAGAATGCACATTGATTTTTTTCATTTCTCCAACTTTTAGCACTTAAGTTGTAAAAATTGTGAGCCTGACATTATATTTATTATTATTAGCACTCCATGTTCAAAGATTTACTAGCTGTCAGTTAATTTCTTATGCTGCTGTCATCTAGTGGTTGTTAGCTGTAATTCTAAATGTATGGAGAACTTATTTACTTCTTGCACTATAGTAACATTTGTGTGGTCCAGCCAGGTACCTTTGGATCAAAAGTGGTTGTCATTTACAAGACTACTTTTACTTTTATACTTTTAAGTACATTTCCAAGCCTGTACTTTGTTACTTTTACTTGAGTAAATAAGTTAAATCAGTACTTCTACTTTTACCAGAGTATTTTTTTAACGCAAGTATCTGTACTTCTACTTAAGTACGGGAAGTGAGTACTTTTGCCATCTCTGACAATTTGATTCTGGCTAGTCATAATTTCAGTTCAAGATATCTTTAATTCACCTTAATTCAAGATATCTACATGTCCACTTTCGGATATCCGAAATTAAGTTTTGACTAGGGGAAACTAGGTTGAAGATATCTCTAGCTGGAGTTACGCCTAGTCAAAATGACGTTGTAGATATCTGTAATGAGAAACCCCGTAGACATGAATCGCAAACCTGACGTCATTTCGCCTAGGACGAACGTGTTTGCGGATATCTGAAATGAGAATTGTGGATAGGAGGAATGTAGTTGCGGATATCCGAAATGTTCTTTTTGACTAGGCGAAACTGAATTGCAGATATCTGCAACACATATCCAGTCTAGCGAATTTATGACAATTTGGCTTGCCATAGCAGGGGGCCCCAGAATTCCCTTTCCTTGGTAAGGAAGGGAAGTCTGTGACCATATGGTTCATTTGAGGTGTTTCTGAATTCAAATGGTCTGAGCGCGAACGCGTATGGTACTTAATGGTGTGATCCAGATGCCTCGGACACCAGCCTTCGGAGTTGCACTTGTGACGTAATTTCCGGTCTCAGCACTTTTAGCGTTCCCGTCTGTCTTTGTGATTTTGTCATGAAATTGGCTAGTCGTTGTTTAATGTTGGCTACATTAGCCACTTAAGCAAACCAGCTCGAAAACAAACAACACAACTTTACATTTTTTTGCAAAAAATGTAAGTGCAGCCATTTATTTTTTAAAGTGATCTCGGTGTACTCTCAGAATTCCGAGGGGGCGCGACCAAAAGGGGGCTTTCCTCTGTGATATTCCAAAAGAAAGCTGGGAGATTTCCCCACTTGCAACTCGCAAGGATGATGTCCGAGGCATCTGGATCACACCATAAGAACAGGATGGATTTATCAAATTCATTAGGCCTACTTGCTGATGTGCGAACGATTGCCTTACGCACGTTTGATAAATACCATTAAATATTACATTTCAAATAAATTTCATTCGAGAGAGAGAATTTGATCCTTTTCCACGCATGGTTGATAAATAAGGCCCGAGGTCTTTGTCTTCCATCTGTGAATTGCGATTCAGGGATTCAAAATCCTCTCTCACTCACACACACACACACACACACACACACACACACACACACACACACACACACACACACACACACACACACACACACACACACACACACACACACACACACACACACACACACACACACACACTATAGCTGAAATCTCAGCATTCTATCTTTGAGTTAGCATGTTTGGGTCATCAGTCCTCGCGTACATCATTGTAATCTGTATTAGGAGAAAGCAGGCAAAGCAGGATACTAAACTTAATGTCAAGGGATCACATGAGGAATCATATGACAACCTTGTGTTTCAGTACTTGGGTAACTGCGCTATACTGTAGGCTAGGCACATATCTTAACTTCACAATTGCATTACTGCCTTATGCTCAGACTTTGGGGATCATGTGGTTACATGCAGGCATTAGCATGTGGATTCACCTGACAGAGGTGAAACAATTTAAATGCAAGCGTTTGTACAGTAGGTCTCATGACTTTGTTTGTCATTGGTCAGATTTTTCACAAGAGAATGTGAATGGCGGTTGAACTCTAACTGTGTGACGTAGTGGTTCCTCCAGGCGGCGGTGTGTGACGTGTAGGTCTGCTGAAACGAGAGGGGCGGGTCTCAGCGGTGGCGAACGGAGAGTGGGTGGACTGGACAATTTTAATTTATTGCCGTATATTCTGAAGTGTCATTAAGTGGTAATATACAGTGTATAAGCGTCGAACCGAACGACGCTCACTGGTCTTCTTATAAGGCAGATCATAGTGTCGATATAATCAGCGGTGTTTTCCTTGCCTCGTTTCATGGAGCGCCACAGTCGTCTTTACATTCATTCCTTGAATGAATGAATGAATGAATGAATGAATGAAATGAATGAATGAATGAATGAATGAATGCCAGCTGACCGATAGGAGAGAGAGGACCCTGGACTCTTAGACCGCATCGCATGATTGAAGAAAAATAGGGGATCGAATATTCCTCGCCAATTCTTCGTATATTTGGTGAAGGCTGATCCGCGACCGGGATCGGATCCCTTGTTGTGAACATGCCAAGCCTGCGACAGTCGTACACGGTGACGGTACCGGAGAGCCTGCGACAGTCGTACACGGTGACGGTACCGGAGGAGCCGCCGGCCGCCGCCTTCCCGTTCCTCAAGCAGGAGATGCGGAGGAAGGCCAGCATGTCCGGCTCGGTGCTCGTCTCCACTTTCGTGGGACTCCTCATTAACCAGGCGAAGGTAACGAGGGTCGTCGTTTAACCGAACAGATCTATTATCAATCAATCTGTTATTTTCGGCGATCGTTGTATGTTGCACTTGAACGAAAAAAGACGATATCGCTTGGATCTATTGGTTGGATCTTGTCCTTAAACGGTGAAGGGTTTCCTATCAGCAGTAGAAGTCTCTGCACTAGCTTTAACAGGGCCTGCACTAGCAGGTCACTGGTTACATAACCACCTTTAATCTCTCACATGCAGTAACCAGTAGGTATCTGGCTGTGTAAAATGTTTTGGGAGGATGTGTACACAATTGCTACTATAACTACTTTAAGAACACTTGGTGACGGCTTGTTGCATGGATTTGTGAGAGCTTACAGAGCTCAGATCTACAGTACGATACTGTGTGTGTGTGTGTGTGTGTGTGTGTGGTGTGTGTGTGTGTGTGTGTGTGTGTGTGTGTGTGTGTGTGTGTGTGTGTGTGTTGTCGTTGAAGGGAAACTAGGAAGCCATGTGCGTACCACACTGTTATGTAAAAATAAATCACATGAAAATACAGTTGGTCATGCTCACCAGCCGCAGGCACCACCCTTCTTGCTATCAATCTCCATTCTCCGTTGTCCTCTGTTTGTGTGTGTGTGTGTGTGTGTGTGTGTGTGTGTGTGTGTGTGTGTGTGTGTGTGTGTGTGTGTGTGTGTGTGTGTGTTCTGGTTGTGTTTTGATTGGTCAACATTGTTAGCCCGTTCCTGCTGGGTTTAATCAGCTGCAGCTGGTTGCACCAGCAGAATGTAAGGTCCCACTTAGGCTACGTTGAACGTAAATCCCCCAAACGTTCGACTTTACACAAAAAATAGCAGATGCACCAAGCAGATAGTTTCAACGTAACACTAAGTTATAACTTATATTTTACACCTCCCCTCTAGCTGTTGTAAGTTCCATTCTAACAATAAAGACCGTGAAATACGTTAAAAGATTTCAACACAAAAGATATTCATTTTGAGCAATGGGAAGAGGAGTTTCAACGCGGTTTGCGCCGGGAACGCATTGTCCATGACCGTATCGATCCATTTCTTCAGTATGATGTTGATTCATATGCGCGATTTCGGTTTTGCCGGGCGGAAATACTGAGAATAACCGGCCTTCTTGACAACGACCTGCAGCACAACACAAACCGAAATTCGGCTCTAAGTCCAGCGATACAAGTGTGTTTGGCTCCGAGATATTTTTATACAAAACCTAGTTGGTGACTCGGTCCAAATAAAAGCAACTTGAGCCCACGTTCAAACCAACATTTCTAGAGCTATTCCATACAATGCATAGCCAGGTAGAGGCTAACTCAGACAAAAACTCACGACACACACAACGAATAGCATACAAAGCATGTTTATTTATTTACGTTCTGCTGATAGGAGAGAGAGGCTTTACGTTCTGCTGGTGCAACCGACTCGGTTGCACCAGCAGAACGTAAAGCCGATCATAAGTTAGGGTGTAAAGTCCGCCTTAACCCTACGCTCGACGTAGCTAGTTTCAAAATAAAGGTGTTCTAAATTTTGGTTGCACCACCATAACTTAAGTTGCAACGTTACTAGTAATGCGTAAATTGTACCAGTGTCACTTTTTTTAGATAATTTCAAGCCAATCTTTGACAGCCAACAATGTAAACAGGAAGTACTGGCAAGTTTCCACCTTATCCGAGTGAAGACGCGTTAGCAGTAGCACCCAAATGAGAAGGCAAACAAAACAGTTTCAGTCATTTATTCTCTAAAATTTACTACCGTGGTAAAGGTTTTATATTGGACGTTGGATATTCGACGCATTCGAAAAATCTATTTAGCACTGGCTTCGATGGACGAATTTGTGTCAAACCAACTTAGATGTGTTAATACAAGGCCTACCTATGTAAAACAAAGGTTATTTCTTTAAAAAAAAAACACCATTTGATTTTATAAAAAAATGTAATGTTAAAAAAGGCTATAGATCTATTATGCGGCTTGACCTTTTGACCTACCCATATCAAAACACATCTGGTGAACTCAGCTAACTGCCCCACACATAACACAAAGCTTATTTTCTCAAAATACCTACCCTTTGATTTTATATATATTTTTTACTCTCAGAAAAAGCTATAAATCTATTATGCGGCTTGACCTTTTGACCTACCCATATCAAAACACGTGTGATGAACCCATCTAACTGCCCCACACATAACACAAAGCTTATTTTTTCCAAAAACCCACCTTTTGATTTTATACTATTTTTTTTATGTTAAAAAAGGCTATGAATCTATTATGCGGCTTGACCTTTTTTGACCTACCTTGTCTGTTCCTTTTGGGGCTTGTTTCACATAATCTTACTACTATAATAGCAGGCCTGTCGCAACAGTTACTCAAGTTGGTCAGTGCGCATGTATCCAAGCAGCCTGCAGCTCACACACACACAGCATGTGAATTTCCTTATTCAAAGGAAAACCTGCTGCAAATAAGGAGATGGTGGTGTATTTTTCTCCTGCAGAACCTGCATAATAGATTTATAGCCTTTTTTAACAAAAAAAATAGTATAAAATCAAAAGGTCGGTTTTTGGAAAAAATAAGCTTTGTGTTATGTGTGGGGCAGTTAGCTGAGTTCACCAGATGTGTTTTGATATGGGTAGGTCAAAAGGTCAAGCCGCATAATAGATTTATAGCTTTTTCTGAGAGTAAAAAATATATATAAAATCAAAGGGTAGGTGTTTTGAGAAAATAAGCTTTGTGTTATGTGTGGGGCAGTTAGCTGAGTTCACCAGATGTGTTTTGATATGGGTAGGTCAAAAGGTCAAGCCACATAATAGATTTATAGCCTTTTTTAACATTAAAAAAATTGTATAAAATCAAAAGGTGGGTTTTTGGAAAAAATAAGCTTTGTGTTATGTGTGGGGCAGTTAGCTGAGTTCACCAGATGTGTTTTGATATGGGTAGGTCAAAAGGTCAAGCCGCATAATAGATTTATAGATTTTTCTGAGAGTAAAAAATATATATAAAATCAAAGGGTAGGTGTTTTGAGAAAATAAGCTTTGTGTTATTTGTGGGGCAGTTAGATGGGTTCACCAGATGTGTTTTGATATGGGTAGGTCAAAAGGTCAAGCCGCATAATAGATTTATAGCCTTTTTTAACGTTAAAAAAATAGTATAAAATCAAAAGGTGGGTTTTTTGGAAAAAATAAGCTTTGTGTTATGTGTGGGGCAGTTAGCTGAGTTCACCAGATGTGTTTTGATATGGGTAGGTCAAAAGGTGAAGCCGCATAATAGATTTATAGCTTTTTCTGAGTAAAAAATATATATAAAATCAAAGGGTAGGTATTTTGAGAAAATAAGCTTTGTGTTATGTGTGGGGCAGTTAGCTGAGTTCACCAGATGTGTTTTGATATGGGTAGGTCAAAAGGTCAAGCCGCATAATAGATTTATAGCCTTTTTTAACATTAAAAAAATTGTATAAAATCAAAAGGTGGGTTTTTGGAAAAAATAAGCTTTGTGTTATGTGTGGGGCAGTTAGATGGGTTCATCACACGTGTTTTGATATGGGTAGGTCAAAAGGTCAAGCCGCATAATAGATTTATAGCTTTTTCTGACAGTAAAAAAAATATATATAAAATTCAAAAGGTAGGATTTTGAGAAAATAAGCTTTTGTGTTATGTGTGGGGCAGTTAGATTGGGTTATCACCAGATGTGTTTTGATATGGGTAGGTCAAAAAGGTTCAAGCCGGCATAATTAGATTTTATATAGCCTTTTTTAACATTAAAAAAATTGTTATAAAATCGAAAGGTGGGATTTTGGAAAAAAATAAGCTTTGTGTTATGTGTGGGGCAGTTAGCTGATTACACCAGATGTGTTTTGATATGGGTAGGTCAAAAGGTCAAGCCGCATAATAGATTTATAGCCTTTTTTAACATTAAAAAAATTGTATAAAATCAAAAGGTGGGTTTTTTGGAAAAAATAAGCTTTGTGTTATGTGTGGGGCAGTTAGCTGAGTTCACCAGATGTGTTTTGATATGGGTAGGTCAAAAGGTCAAGCCGCATAATAGATTTATAGCCTTTTTTAACATTAAAAAAATTGTATAAAATCAAAAGGTGGGTTTTTGGAAAAAATAAGCTTTGTGTTATGTGTGGGGCAGTTAGCTGAGTTCACCAGATGTGTTTTGATATGGGTAGGTCAAAAGGTCAAGCCGCATAATAGATTTATAGCTTTTTCTGAGTAAAAAATATATATAAAATCAAAGGGTAGGTATTTTGAGAAAATAAGCTTTGTGTTATGTGTGGGGCAGTTAGCTGAGTTCACCAGATGTGTTTTGATATGGGTAGGTCAAAAGGTCAAGCCGCATAATAGATTTATAGCCTTTTTTAACATTACATTTTTTTATAAAATCAAATGGTTTTTTTTTTTTTAAAGAAATAAGCTTTGTTTTACATAGGTAGGCCTTGTATTAACACATCTAAGTTGGTTTGAAACAAATTCGTCCATCGAAGCCAGTGCTAAATAGATTTTTTCGAATGTGTCGAATATCCAACGTCCAATATAAAACTAACTTTACCACGGTAAATTAACTTGGACGGTATAGGCGTGAGGTTAAGATATTTGATGGCAGATTTTATAATAAATAAATAAATATGCTTTGTATGCTATTCATTGTGTGTGTCGTGAGTTTTTCTCTGAGTTAGCCTCTACCTGGCTATGCATTGTATGGAATAGCTTTAGAAATGTTGGTTTGTACGTGGGCTCAAGTTGTTTTTATTTGGACCGAGTCACCTTTGAAAAGACAGTGGCAAAATATCTCAGAGCCAAACACACTTGCATCGCTGGACTTGGAGCCGAATTTCGGTTTGTGTTGTGCTGCAGATCGTTGTCAAGAAGGCCGGTTATTCTCAGTAATTCCGCCCGGCAAAACCGAAATCGCGCATATAAATCAACATCATCATACTGAAGAAATGGATCGATACGGTCACGGACAATCCGTTCCCGGGGCAAACCGCGTTGAAAATCCTCTTTCCATTGCTCAAAACAAATGTCTTTTGTGTTGAACTCTTAACGTATTTAACGGTCTTTATTGTTAGAATGGAACTTACACCAGCTAGAGGGGAGGTGTAAAATATAAGTTATAACTTAGTGTTACGTTGAAACTATCTGCTTGGTGCAACTGCTATTTTTTTAGTCGAGTGTAAAGTAGAATGTTATGGCGATTTACGTTCAACGTAGCCTAAGTGGAACCTTACGTTCTGCTGGTGCAACCAGCTGCTGGTCTATATGTTCTGGTCTATATGGATAATCAAGGGACTCGAAATTTGGGTTAATGATTTTCAACTTTTACTGTGTAACCCTGTCTCCTATCATTGTAGTATTGTAGTTCTAGATAATTGGCCAAATAACAAAACGTTGTTGGACTCATTTTAACATTTTTAAATGATATTGAGTGACCTCGACAGGGGTTAAAACTTTGACTCTGAAGTAATTTTCAATTTCTTTTTTTTCTTTACATTTGCTGGCACTTGAGACATTGAAACTACATTCCCATGTTGAGCGAGCGCTTTCTTATTACAAAAATCCTCTTGCTCATTTTTGCCCACTGACCATTTCATGGAACTATTGATGTAGAGTCTCATCATGTATAGCAACCACGTTCATGCTAAGCTAATTTTTCTCCATTTACTCCATTATATTATTCTTCCCTTTGTCTTACTGTAAAGCCATGTGGACTTTCATTAAATTAGCTTATTTTGCATTGCATAATGTGGTGGTGGTTGTGTATCTGGCCCTCAGATGGGTTCACTCAGCTGTGGTTGAGCGGGCCCTGCTGGGGAAAACTGGACACGGTGGGGTTCCCAAACTGAGTCTCATTTATTTAGATATCTCAGAAAGAGGGGCAAATGTTCTTGGTAAGAAGATCTTGTGTGTGTGTGTGTGTGTGTGTGTGTGTGTGTGTGTGTGTGTGTGTGTGTGTGTGTGTGTGTGTGTGTGGTGTGTGTGTGTGTGTGTGTGTGTGTGTGTGTGTGTGTGTGTGTGTGTGTGTGTGTGTGTGTGTGTGTGTGTGTGTGTGTGTGTGTGTGTGTGTGACAGTGATGGAGAGCGATCAGTAGACACACAGTTGGACCAACAGTGGTGGCTGTATGTCCTCTGCCTGTGTTGTTGAAAGATAGAGCTATAAAAAGATCCTCTCTTATTTCCTATCAGATGGTGTGTGTGTGTTTGTGAGAAAGAGAGTGTCATCTCTGCATGTGAGACGACACTCGACAGTGGCATAAGTGGAAGTTCCTCAAGGAAAACGAGAGTCAGAACATACTGTTCCAAGGTATTGAGTGACCTGCCTAAAGTGGGGCACGGTTGGCTGCGGCGGTACTCTCTTGTTGTCAAACGACAGAAATCAGTTTCACAAAATAAACTAGAAAATGCATGTATTAGAGTGTTCTAGTACAAAAATGAGGTTGACAATATGTTTTAGTAAAGCCACATAGTTTAAGACGTAAAGAAAGGTTGAATGCCTTAATTTAAGGGATACAATTTTAACAGAGTCTAAATGGAGTAAACAATGTAAACATGCACACCATTTAAAAAAAAATGTAAAATAGTTGGAAACAAATTAAGTGAAGAGTTAAACAAATCGCTAAAGGAATAAAGTTTGAATTAATTTGAGATAGAATATAGAATAGCTAAGGTGTTGAACTCAGTCATTGAAATTGTTGAATCAAGTCAGTGTTACAGTCGTGTGTGTGTGTGTGTGTGTGTGTGTGTGTGTGTGTGTGTGTGTGTGTGTGTGTGTGTGTGTGTGTTGAATCAAGTCAGTGTTGAGTGTGTGGTGTGTGTGTGTGTGTGTGTGTGTGTGTTGTGTGTGTGTGTGTGTGTGAGGGGGGGGGTTGTGTGGGTGGTTCGGTCATCACTTGTAGTAACCAGGGTTACTGTTACTGATGTTATTTTTTCACATCTAATCAAGATAAGCTCCCAAAATGATAAGGCTTGTCATATTACATTGTTTGTGTAGATCGCATGACGTGAAAGAGATTGTTTACCTTGGGCATTTAGCTTCTACCAGAAGTACACCGGATATGTAAGAAGCAGCTAGCCTATAGCCATATAAACGGGGTTCCCCACACACACAAACACCAGATCTATAACAATATTTTTTTTCGATTTTCAATCGATTAATCATATTAGCGCCAGTGAAACAAGAAATACGTTACAGTTTTAAAAAAAAAAGTATGCTGTTAGGCTCCCCAAAGTCTGAAATAGTTTGCTTTTGTGCTAGCTGCCTTGTGCTAGAGCAGCTGACGTCATCACGCTCTAGCTTCAACGGAAATCAATGAGACCAACTGAAAATATATTTAGCTGGTATAGAATTAAGCTGTTGATTCAGAAATATATATAAATGATGCAAATCTGTTTAGATATATTTGAAGATCAAATTGTGTTGATTTGTTAAATGTTCAAACAAAGGTTAACGGTTTAAAATTGAAATGTCAGAGAATGGTCGGACAACTTCGCCATCCTCCCATTGACTATAATTATAAAAATAATATTTTTAAAGTATAATATCTTAAAAAGTATTTATACGTCCGGTCAAAATAAAATATATATTTCTGATAATATAATGATGTCTCGAGTCTGAAGCTAGGTATGTTGGGTTGGTTGGTGGCTCAACCCACGTATGTGCTAATCATGTAAGAAGGACACCTTTAAGTGAGCGTGGTTCACACCCCACCTGTGCATTTCTTCCAAACTCTCTTAACTGGCCTGTAGCGATAGGGCAGGTTTCGAATATATAAACTTCTTGCCTCTCCTGTCCTGCAGTGGTTGAAATGTCAGCTGTACAGATAGACAGAAAAGTGGTTAAAGATAGTTTAATGTCAATGTTTATCGGGATGAAAATATGAAGTGTTAATGAATTGTGTTTAATCAAGTTTGATTATAGTTTAAGTGAAAGGAGTTGGAATTTGGTAGTTTGATAGATAGCTTAACTGTGGAGGCTAATTAGCTAACGTTAGTCAGCTAGCAAGAAAAGGAAATGCGCCAAATAAAAGTATACATGGTGTCAAAATGTTAGGGTTTGAGCGGATGTCACAAGTGTCCAAATTGGTACAGAGGGTGATGCAGGTGAGCATGTCCTAGGGTTGCAAACTTCCTCCACCCAAAATGAGGGACACTTTGTTCAAGGTGTGTGCTCCCAGAATGCACTCACACGTCCTACTAAGCCTACTAATTGTAGGTGTTAAAGGACAAACCACGTCTGTACTTGCTTGGATGTATGGTTAACAGTCATAACAATTTGGCCAGTTGCCTTTAAAAAGCAAATTTCTGTCATGTTTTCAAAAAAGTTATATATAATCTGGGTCATGACATCTATGAACCACTCTGAAGGGGTTATTTTCCATCTGTTAACTGTCTGTCGCTCATAAATTATATTGGTGTTGCTATCCTGACCTGTTTCTGTTGTTTCTTACTATTGTCTTGTCTATGTCTCATTTGTTATCCAGTTGTCTTTGTCTTTGTTGCCTGTCTCTCTGTTGTTATCCCCAGTCAACTGTCTCATGGACCTCCTCTTATCCTGAAATAAATTACAGAAACAATTTATTACATTAGTTAATTCAAATACTGCCCTTAATATATGAACAGGGTGTCCGCGCATCCTTAAAAAGTCTTAAATTCATGTTTCTAAATTTAAGGCCTTAAAAAGTCTTCAATTCGTTAAAAATGTCATATGCTGGTCTTAAATACTGTAACTCAAGGTCTTAAATTTGTCGGGGCAGGACTATATATTTTTTTATTTTTCTCGAGGAACTTTTCACGGAGGACATGTAGAGAGGCTTCTTTCTTGCTAGCTGCATATATAAACGATTGTCTGCGTGCTTGCTAGCTAGTCTGCGACAATGGGTTGGTGCAATTTCAAGGACAGTTGGCCTTAAGACGCCCGTTTCCAAAGTTGGCTCGCGTCTGTTGCCAACCCCCACCATCGTGTGTTTTAGGTCTTAAATTTCATTCAAGGTGGTATTAAAAAGGTCTTAAAAAGTCCTAAATTTGACTTGCTGAAACCTGCAGATACCCATCTAGCGGAAGGCTTTATGTGGCTTTAAGAAAATGCCATAAATTAACAAGCAAACAAATCAAAATAAGACTCACCATCTAAGCTGCTGCATTCATAGATATTTATTGTAGGAGTAGTAAAAGGAGTAGCAAAACCTACTATGATGGGTCGAGCGTGCAGTAAACATAATGCACACACACACAAAGGGCTCCAGTTTAAAATAATCCTGTTTATTAGATAAGAATAATAATAAAAAAATATATATATATTATTCTACATCTACATTTCCGTGCATACCACACCATGCGCTAATCTCAGGCCTATCTTTGATAACACAGCGTTCCTAAAAATATCGACAACCCATTGTTTTGTTTTGCAACCACTATCTTAAAACTGTTCCACTGAGCGGACAAAAGTTTGTTACGGCAGAAGAGCACTTCACCCGTGGTGTCAATCATGGAGGAGGAGCCGTGAATTGTGCCAGTCCGGACAACAACACGTTACCTCACATCGCTCGCGGTTCATTCATAAATTCTGGTGCCTTCTTCTCCGTCAGACCGCGAGTTCCAATCAGCCCCTGCTGTGCATGGAGGGTCTTCCATGTTCACGCTTTCTCTGCCCTAATTTGTCAATCTCGCTCTCCCGTTTCTAGTTTTTGGCATGTTTACAGCAAAGCTCTGCTCTAGAGTCGTTGGTTTACTGTAGCCTACTATTGGCGATTGTCTACTTGACAAGGCCGACGAGGCTGTGATTGAAATACTGGACTGGAGCTGTCCCTAACGGGACAAATCAAAATAGCCAGCTGTGATGACTTATGTGATGACGAGACAGTGTTGCCATGGAGACAGTCATGAGCTGTTTGTGGGCAGGCAGGCTCTGATTTGGTTGGAACAAAAACCAAAGGACGGGTGCTGTATTAAGCAAGGGCCAGCTATGGTATTACTCAGCAGATTTCTGCAAATTCAGAGGCGTTTGTTGTGTAATGAAGCGGAGGGTAACTGGGGGGTGGAGCCATGAATCAGACAGCCAACCAGAGGTCTAAGATCAGGATAACAGAAGGGGATTGTCTGCCTCACCGGCAAGTGAAGTGTCTGTGTAACCTTGCCAGTTACATGGGCATGTTTGGTATCCGCTCATGCTTACGTGTCTGTGTGTGTGTGTGTGTGTGTGTGTGTTGGTGTGTGTGTATGTGTAATCGTGTGTCTGATTGTGTGTGTCTGTAAGTGTGTGCAAGCGTGTTTATGTGCCTGTAAGTATGTGTGTGTGTTTGTGTGCGTGTCGTCATGGTTTTGACATGGTATGTAGTGGTCACTAAAGTGCTTCATTCCCAGCAGTGGAATTCAAGTAAAGGAGGGATATTATAAGCCCTTTTTTTCTCACATCTTTACTCTACTTTTACCCTCAGCTTTATTATATTCGCTATAGAGTATCTATGTGACATCAGTAAATTTTCTCTGATTAGGTGAGTGCTGGATGCAGTGCTCAACTATTCTAACTAACATTTCCTCTGGTACTTCAACTGTTTTAAGACGTAACTCAATCAATTGTCAACCGTTTTATCTTTGTTCAAACCATTTAACAAATCTACACACTTGTATCTTCAATACTATCCAAACGGAATTTCGATACCATTTAAACTTTCTTCAGAATCATAGTTTTAGTTTCAAACCATCATATTCTACAATTGGTCCCATTGAAGCTGTGTGCCCATTCACACGCTCAATGGCTCCGCCATTCTCTAACTCTGTTCAAGTCTCTCAATTGATTAAATCTATTCAACATTTCTGCCTACTAGTACTACTCCTACCACTACTACCAATACTACTACTACCATTAATACCATTACTACTACTCCTACCAATACAATTACTACTACTACTTCAGCTACTACCTACTACTTCAGCTTCTACTATTTCAGCTTCTACTACTTCAGCTACTACTACTACTTCATCTTCTACTGCTACTTCAGCTACTGCGACCAAATGGTTGCATTTTGCGACCAGAATTTGAC
>OLKM01004889.1:12500-19449 GCA_900291075.1 Melanogrammus aeglefinus | reverse complement strand
CCACAACACACTCATATATAGACTGATAATATACTCCATTCAGGAAAGTCGGGCTCACCCAACAATTTTCATTTTCCATGATTGAAAAACTCAAAAAACATTGACCGACAGTTCTTCAAGCTTTGCTAACATAATAGCAAAGGGGTTCTAATCATCAATTAGCCTCATAATACTAGAACGGGGTGTGTGAGGGTGTTTGAATGGCCTCTGAACACCCATGTATTTACTTCATTAAAAATCGTAGTTTCAGCACAAGTCATTTACCACTTTAACAATGTCTAGACTGTATTTCTGACTAATTTAATTTAGTTATCTTCATTGAAAAAAACAGTGTTTTCTTTCAGGGTCATTTCTAAGTGACCCCAAACTTTTGAACGGTAGTGTAGATTCAAATAAATATATATCATCATGGTGCTATACATGGCAATACACAAAATACATGGATGCCATAATTTCACCTTTCCCATGTTAGATCTCTGGATTGGTGTTGCAAAACTTTATGTTGTATGTGTGCGTGTGCATGCATGCATGTTGATTAGTTTTGAGGGCATGTCATGAGCAGTACAGAATTAGCGTTCTGTATGGCACATGTACGTGGTGCATAATAGAGAAGGAGAAAGAAGACGAGACGGAGGGAGACGCGGTGTTTGATGGATTTGAGTTGAAAATAGATTTCATGATGGATTTAACCAAGACCACAGATTGAAACATACACAGAGACCAAAAAAAAAGTAACAAGAGAAAAAGAGTTTTTATGTGTGATGCGTTTATGTGTGCACATGCATGGTTTGTTATGCAACATGCCATGCATGCAGTGTCTGCACTCTGCCGTGGTGTGTTTGTGTGTAGTGTGTTGTATAAAGGGGGTTACATGATCAAATACGCAGGGACGCCCAGCCTTCTAAACCCGCTTCCACCAGTGCTGTCTATATTATGCTTCGTATTTCTATATTTACCTCATACCACACTATACACGATAGAGCAACCCCAGAGCGCCTGGGTGCGTTGTTTTCATCTTTCTTCGCTTCCGCTGTTGGAGCAATTTCTTTTGAGTTTTTTCTAACTTATGCAGTGTCCTGCCTTGATAAAACTTAAAACAATGTTTTTGATGCCCAAATAACCTTGTGTGAAGTTCAAATCTACCAAGTATTTATTTCTGCAATATTTTCTTTCTCTGAAGAACTGCAGTGGAGCTCCCAGCAGTGGGGGCTAACCAAACCCAAAAGTTGGGTTAGCACAAAGCGCACATAAGGTTACGTATCGTCCAGGAATAGTTTAGTCTATTCCTGCTACACGCGGAAGAATAAACTGCAATAGCACTTAGTTCTGCTTGATGTTCATGTTTTCGGCAACTTTCTTCAAAAGTAGCAAGATTTTATTCTTTTTTTACCCGGAATAGGTTCAGAGATATTATTTATCTTTGATTAGGGCTGAGGAAAAACAGGACTTTTCTTTCTGTTCTTTTTATTATTGAATTATAATCATTATTATATTATTATTTGTATCTATTAAGTTTGTCATGAAGCGATGGAACCCTGCTTATTTAAGCGAATATTAATTGGCCTAAATATACAATGTTCAAATAAATATGGAAACATATGCTCATAATGAAATGCACCAAATGACACACTTTATTGGAACACATAATTTAATTCTAGCTCAACTACATCACTAATCTCTAACTAAAGACTTTACTGGCTCATGCAATACCCAAGATCTACAGTAAAAGGAGGAACAGGATTCCTCTTCAGCATCACACCACCAAGAACAACAACCCCATCTATCAGCAGGTTTACAAATCACCACCGGCGTATAGCAGCTTCTAAAGGATCCATTCAGAATTCAGATTTCTGTAAAAGTGTCAATAAATGTTTAGCTAATTAGACGATATTCTGCGAAGGGGGTGGGAGTTCCAGTAACTTCCACTACCCAATAATCCTTCCCAAACAACGTGTGATTGAGTGGTGTTAAATAACATTAGCTAGCATAGCATTTATCTACAAGCAGAACCTTAGTTAATCACAATCTTAGTTGGTATATTTAGATGCTGAAATTGATACACCATGCATCAATTCTATCATGTTCAGGAACTACCACTGAACCACTTCTGTGGGTCTTTATGATTTACAAACCAAACTAAAAGATGAGGGCTAGACATTAGTGCTAAGATGCTTTATGGGAATCCAATCCACATAGAAGCTAATCCGTTGACCACGGTATGACAACAACATAGATACTTCGTACCGCCATTAGAAATGATATCAAAAAATAAACTAAATAACAGTCATTTAAATTATCACTCGTCAAAAAACATTGCAATCCCATTCGGAAATGCATTTTTTAAAATTACGTAAATTAGATAAAAACACCAGTATACATGTGCATTTTGTTACTTAATAGTGCGTCACGTACACAGCTTTGGTTTTCAGGAGTGTCTTGTACAAAAAAACTGAAACAAAATAAAGAAAAACATTTTCCTGGAATTTTCCACCCTTGGAAAATAGCTTGTTTTCCTAGCGACCAACGTCTGAAGCAGTAACTCCGTGACCTTGGGCATGATGGGGAACATTCTGTAATATCAGCAGCAGCACTTCATAATTGCAGTCAGGGTCCTCTTCAGGTAAACTATGGCTTTAATACAATGGCAACCAACCCTTTGTAACTGGAATTGGAGAGTTTTACTATTTCCAGAGTGGTGTACATAGATATGCATATAGAAACAAACGATTACTAGCCAGCTTATTCATACCAAGAGAGCCACACGTGTTTTTCAATTGAGGTGAATGCATCACTCGACCAAATTGTTTGGATAGAAAAAAGTACAGAGGTGGAAAATACCAACACGTTTTTAGACTGTTTGTTACCATGACAACGGAAGAACAGTAGACTCTCTCGCAGTACGTAGTCGTACTTCGTCTCCATCGAGCAGTACTCCATTTATCAGGGAGCAAAGAATACATATTCACGAGGCAGTTCACGAATACTCGTATTCTTCGGGGCTACTTGCTGATTGGATCAAAAGTCCTCTGCGCAACCGGAGCACAGAGCCGCCCGACAACAAGACCAGGAGACAATCACAGACAGAAAGTGGGCGGGATGAACGCGAAATGAGAAAACCGACCATATTGGGACGATTGTTTTGAAAGACAACGTTTGCTCTATCAGCTCTGAACGTCCACTGCGTCAGCACACAGATGAGGAGAACACGCTTTGAACAAAACGCTTCCCTTTTTATCCACTTGAAAAGTACTTCATAAAAGTGAGACGGCCATCTGAAAACATTATAAAGCAACGAAACGCCAAGGTGAAAAAAAAAGAAATATAAAAAGACAAGGAAATAAAAAAAATTAAGGCCCTTCAAACTTGAGAAAAACCACAGGTTGCTCTAAGAAAAAAGCGAAATGACAAACCAAAGAGGCACAAAATGGGTAGGATAATAAAAATGCAATTCTGTCCATGTGGTACGAAAGATTTGTTTATAATAAGTCAGAAAAGAGGAAGGTTTAGAAAAGAGAGGCTACATCATCCTAGAGGACGTCCCTGAGGGAAAGTGGCCCAGGTGCTGCTTCTGTCTCCGGCCGCGCTTGGTTTTGTTGCACCTCCTAGAGGAAACCACAGGAATTACAGTTATTAACTTAGTTATTACCGTAGTGATTAGGTTATATAGGCCTTCTTCTTCTGTCCCATAAGACTCAAACTCTTAAATCTGTGATGGTAGTTGTTTTATTTTACATACTTTTATTACTCTTAAATACTGTTGAAACTTTGGAATTGATTACGTAAAAAATATGGCATTATATTTCACTTGTTTTCTTGATCTCAGTATCCACTGTGTTATATTAATGAATAATCATTATTACAACAGATATCAAGATAAACACTAGCATAAGTAGTATCTAAAAGCTCAACACCTAATGCTACGACTATGCTAACATTATAGCTAATTACTAGCTACACAAGTATTTGTGCTGGCAGTGACTGAAATAGCAGCGGTTACCTGGTGAAGCACATGACAACGGCTACGATCACCGCTATCTGGACGGCGCCGATGATGGCGGCGATGAGGACGTAATGCAGCTTCTGTCCACTGGGGACCACGTAGAGGATGTTGAAATCGGTGAGCTGGTCGCACTGGGAACCTCCGTAACCTGGATCACAGCTGCAGAGACCGTGTCCATAGTGAGAGATGGATATATACGCAGGGTTAAAATACGTTATGATTAGGTTGGTTTGTTTGGAGGAGCCTGAAAGTTTAGCGAGTCAACAACCGAAACGTAATCGGTGTGATTATTATTGGTTGGCAATAGGGTCTTATTATAAATTACTATCACTAATTTCCCCTCATTCTTCACCTGGGATTAATAAAGTGCACATAATCTTATCGTAAGAATCGATTAAAGGTATCAATCATTTGGTCTGTAATTATGTAGTTAGTTGATGAGGAGGTAGCGAATGTGGGAACGTGGATGCTCACACGCACACACACACACACACACACACACACACACACACACACACACACACACACACACACACACACACACACACACACACACACACACACACACAAGCGCTAGAGAGTGGCCGTTACCTGCAGGTGGGGAGGTTCTGTGTCATCTCGCAGCGGCCATGCTCACAGAACTGGTTGTAGTCATCAGGACAGAGGTCCACATAGCCATCCGTCAGAGGGCACCGGGGTTCTGCCACAAGCTATTGCAGAAAGACAACAGTATTAAGCATAACCCTTTATTATTTAAATGAACACCCATCCAATGCATGTCCCATAGTAAATAATCGTTCATATAAATCAGTTCCCGCCCCTATTTAACCTGAGATCTACTTTGAGGCTTAAAACTAACTTCTTTGTATTCAGCACTCAAACCATCAGTTATAAGTATAAAAAAACAAATGATCATTCCCAATTTATTCAGTCTTATAGGGTAATGATATACCCGGTCAATATGTGGTCATGTGTGGTGATCTACAGAATAGGTTTATGTGAACTATGGCCTCTGACATCCACGAGGATCCTCTTCTGAGAGCTTCTTACCGAATACGTCTGGCCTGATCTTAACAGCGTCATCCTTCCTTCCTTTGTCTGAAAGCACAAGAGGGGAGCGGTCATACACCAGACTCTGGAAACAACCCCTTTATCAGTTCATCTGTGGGCCTCGCACATAAGAATCCATCATCATTTTTCTTGTTTTGTTTTTGTTGTAAAATCCGAAATATACGTAAAAAAAATACTATAACCTAGTCTTATCAAAACGTTGTTTTACTACATCTCGCATGAGTAACGCTGTGGTAGTCTCACAACAATGTCTTCATATGATGATCGTTTTTCTATTGCGATGTGACACCACGATATCCAGCCCTACAACATAGTTATCTTCTTTTTTATAAAGATTTTTTATCAGAAGTAGTAGATTTATAAATAGTACTGAGAGCTATGATAGTTTAATAGTGCAGTAGTACTATCACACTTGGCTATCAACGAAACGATATCCCTCCATATAATTGTACTTATATCTCTCTTACTCTATATAAAGAGAGCAGAACATTAAGCTGTAAATCACCTCAGTATGCCAGTTTCTTGCGTCGCTGTTAAATAAGATGTATGTGTGTAAGAGTTTGCATTTGTGTGTATATGTCTGGAGCACTTTACAGGCCAACGGTTACATTGAAACAGCTAATGTGTTGTGAGATCTTACGTCAAAACAAGCCCCCACCATCCACCAATCACATGGCGAGTACACACGACCCAACGCACACCGACACACACACACACATAGAGTGCGCTGGCATAAATCACAGTGAGGCGTGGGGGTATGGAGCAGGGGAGACAAAGGGACGATGAAGAGGAAAAGAGAACAAAGAGGGCTATAGAGCGTCATTTGCTGATTCATGAATGGCCACAGCACTTCAGCCTTCAATGTGTGAGTGTGTGTGATGTTTCGTTCTGTTTATGCCTAGGTAGCGTTGTTAGGCTGTTTGTTACATTGTTTCTGAAACTGTGTTATTGAGTACTGTGTTGTGTGGAGTTTGGTGTGTGGTGTGTGTGTGGTTGGGGGGTGGTCATGGAGTCTGTCGAGGTGTGTGTTGTGTGTGTGGGGGGGTGGTATCAGTGGCTGTGTGTGTGTGTGTGGGGGGTGGTGGGTGTGTGTGTTGTGTGTGTGTGTGTGTGGTGTGTGTGGGGGGGTGTGGGTGGTGTTGTTGTGTGTGTGTGTGTGTGTGTGTGTGTGTGGTGTGTGTGTGTGTGTGTTTGTGTGTGTGTGTGTGTGTGGGGGTGGTATGAGTGTATGTGTGTGTGTGTGTGAGTTTGGATATAAGGTCATCATTTAATATACATGAGGTCAGGTCTCCGTCTCATGGCCCCGTTTCTGCTCCTCATCTCTCCTCATGTTTTTCTCTTCTCCTATTCCCCGCTTCTCCTCATCTCCTTATTTGTCAAACGCTTCAATCTAGCCGTCCATTTCCTCCTGTGTGTGTGTGTGTGTGTGTGTGTGTGTGTGTGTGTGTGTGTGTGTATGTGTGTGTGTGTGTGTCGTGTGTGTGTGTGGTGTGTGTGTGTGTGTGTGTGTTGTGTGTGTGTGCGTGGCATCATGTCAGTGTGCTCGAGAGAAATCAGAGCGTTACCCAGGGGGTAACCAAGGCAACTTAACGTCAAAAGATGATAAAGTCAAATGTTCGATTGAGACTTGTAAAACATGGAGATAAAATTGTGTTATCTCAAATGAAAGGCTCATGCTATGTTTGTCTTCTTAACCCATGTATTAAATAATGAAAGACCGTGCGTGACAAGAATGAGGTCTATCTTGGCAAACAGCAGGAGTCCCAGATCAGTTCTGGACCTGAAATCATAAATACTTCATCTGGGATCGTGTGGTTATGCCTGGTAGTAGACACAAACAGCTCCCACCAGCCTTCAAACTGTGGAGATGGAGATGTT
>OLKM01004889.1:0-7500 GCA_900291075.1 Melanogrammus aeglefinus | reverse complement strand
GCTGCTACCTGGAAACCCAGCTGGTCACAGCTGATTGACCACAACAGCCCCGGGTACGCAATTAAAGCTGGTAATTACAGGGTCATGACCTCTGTGTCCCGTCTAATCAGGAAATACCTTTATGTATCGGACTACAACCCCTCCCCCCTTTCTATTATGGGCATAATTGTCGTGCAGTAGAAAATATAGTTCACTCAAAACACAACCATGGTACTACTACTAATAATAAAGAAGAACTAATGATAGTAGGATCTCATTCAAACTGCAATAATTTAATAATATTATTAACTTAAAAAGTTTGTAAACCCCATTCACATTGTCGTAACCATCCTGTATTTATTGTGATTGCGTGTATTGTGTTTAAACCAACGTGTGAAGTCAAAGGGAAAATTCCACATTTTTGAATTACTATTATTATCACACCGTTTACACTGTACAGCCTGTTTGGCTAACCCTCCAACAACAAGCAATTACACACGTTCCTTTTGAATATAATCAAGCACTCTGAATCGCAAGTAGTTATGAAGAACGTTTTTATGCACGCTCGCAGCCGCAGAATGTGTAATTGTAAGTGCGAGACAAAACTCAAGCCAGTCATGCAGGAATAAATGCTTATTCAGCCAGCGCACACTCCCTGAAGACAACGGGATCAGCACCTCCGTCAGACTGCTCAACGCACCGAGAGGGATTGTGTTCTCCATCTAGGAAGACTTTGAAACTGAAGCTATGTCCGCCTCTAATCTGTACATTGTGTGTCCGTGCACTGTCGTTGAGTGTTCATGTTTAAAAACGCTTTTTCAAAGAGAAATCCAGACCCCACTTAAAAATGTCATTTTTGAATACATTTTAAGAACAATTTCTGCATTCGAATGAATGTTGCTCTGATAATAATCAATTGTCTGATACCGTAGGGTTCCTCACCAACCTAGCTCTCGTGGCCTTTTCCATCTTGCGTGCTATTGGTTACACGGGCGGCCAATTATAGCTTGTTTGCCAAGTCAGACACGTCAGTGGAGAATAGACGTTTTGGTGTACGCTAAACCTGAGATTCCAACTGGGAGATGTGTTTGTGTGCGTGTTCAGGCCGGGCTGTGTCAGTGGGAGTGTGTGTAACTGTATACTATGATGCGTGTGTGAATTCGCGAGGGTGAGGGATTGGTTTCAATACTGCACCATGTAGTAGAATTTCATCTCTCTGAACGCTGATGAAAAGCGACCCATAGATTAGATTTGTTCAGTGAGTAATGTGGTCCAGGTCTGAACTATACAGGCTTCATTTGTTGTGAGTTAAGAAGACACTTTATTAAGTTTGGGAGGGGAAGTAAGTAAGCATGCTACAGCTGAAAGCAAAAAATATATTATAATAAATAAATCAATGATCCAAACGTTTGCTCATGTAACAAAAATATGAACATCTGCTGGATGATTCACAACACAGCTTGTGTCTACAATATAAATCCATTGTATTTCATTGTGGTGTTTACTCAACAATCACTAAATTGACATTCCCTGACACTAAATACGCCACTTTAATCTGTGACGGCACCATTAAGCATTTCGTTAACACTTTAAGGCATTGGCCGTGCTGCGCTCTGGAACTAGTTGCTAAGCGATAAGTAAGCGATTCAGAGTTGACTAGTGTTAGAATGATGTGTGTTGCCGGGAAACCAGCGGGAGCGGCACTGCAGGAGGAGGTCAGAGCACTGTGTCAAGTTCTCCATGAACAGAGGAGTGTTGTGCAGCCCCCCACTCTCCCACCGTCAAGTCAGGCATGGGTAAATCCTGCTGGCTCCCTCGCTCTCTGACAGTGGATCTCTCTCTCTCTCTCTCTCTCTCTCTCTCTCTCTCTCTCTCTCTCTCTCTCTCTCTCTCTCTCTCTCTCTCTCTCTCTCTCTCTCTCTCTCTCTCTCTCTCTCTCTCTCTCTCTCTCTCTCTCTCTCTCTCTCTCTCTTAGTTGCCCTCTCTCCATCTCTGTGTCTGTATCACTCACTCTCTTTCCACATTGCCATCACCGTCTCTCTCTCTCTCTTTCCCTGCTCTCCAGCTCTCCATCCTCCCCTCTCTCTCTCTCTCTCCCCCTCTCTCTCCCCCTCTCCATCTCTCTCTCTCCCCCTCTCCATCTCTCTCTCTCCCCCTATCCATCTCTCTCTCTCTCCCCCTCTCCATCTCTCTCTCACCTCTCTCTCTCCCCCTCTCTCCTTCTTTGTCTCTCTCCCTCTCCTGCCTCCTCTCTCCATCTCTCTTGTGTCTGTCTCTCTCTCTCTGTAACTAACCATCCCTTTCTCTCTCTCTGTCTTGCCCCATTGGCTTCACTCTGTCTCTTTCCCTCCCTAATGCTGCCATCTCTCTGTCTGGCTCTCAATTCAATTCAATTCAACTCAATTCAAAGGCCTTAATTGGCATGGGAAACATACATTTACGTAGCCAAAGCACGGTACATTTTTATAACAACACGCAACAAGTCTATCTATCTTTCTCTCGCGCCGCTTTCTTGCGGCCACAGAGTCACTTCTTCTTCTATGTCCTATTCCCCTACGTCCATATGACCTATCTCAATCCGCTGAAATACACAAACCTCTTCGTAGAGATTGAACCTTTGAATGATACCACTGAAGTGTAATCGTTGGTCGTATCGTAGCTCTAGGAATAACGTAAGAAGGCTTGGCTCTTTAGCCGTGGCCAAGTGGAGACGATTTCATACAACAGGGCTCTGAGACTAATCCCTTAGCAACCTTCTGCTTGGAAGATTATAAGACTGACGTTTTATTAGGACCCACTGGGAGGAGTGGTTTGTCTGGTTTTCCGTGAACAACACACTGGAGCTGAGGCAAAGACGGGCGACTGGTGTTCTCAAACGATCGACCTATTTATGTGAAATGTTAATGAAAGTGTTTAATAATAATCTGGTTTCTCAAGGGATTTACTCTTTTGTAGTCAAGTCAATTGTAGTTAATACATTTTAGGACGGTGGTAAAGTGGAATAAATAGTACTGTCATAATCCTGCCTGAAAATCCGGGAGTCAAGGCAAAAGCATAGGACAAGTAGAATAGGAAAGTGAGGGGAATAAGGAATATAAATAAATATAATAAAATAAAACAACATAGATCATGGGTACTAGGATGCAGGAAGAAGCTACGTAAAAGTTTTGGGGAGCGAGAGTTGGAAGTGGGGGGCACTGATACAGGAAATGGGGCACAGGAAACCTATAATGGCTGCAGGTTTAATTGCTGCTCTTGTGTGAAGTGCCAATGAGCCAGACATGAAACTCTAAACATCTGTTTGGTCGCAGAAAAAAGCTTGGTAGGCCCACTTCTAGATGTGGATTGATGTGATTTGGAGGTCGAAGCATTTTATGTGTTTGGTGTCACACTGATAAAAATAGAGCAGCTCCAGATGTCGAAGGAGGCCCAATGTATATCGTGTGTGTGTGTGTGTGTGTGTGTGTGTGTGTGTGTGTGTGTGTGTGTGTGTGTGTGTGTGTGTGTGTGTGTGTGTGTGTGTGTGTGTGTGTGTGTGTGTGTGCGTGTTATGTGAGTATGTCTGGTTTGTGTCTGCATAGTGCAGAGTAGTGTAGAGAAGTGTGTAAGTGTTGTTTGGGGTGTTGCATGTGTGTGTGTGTGTGTGTGTGTGTGTGTGTGTGTGTGTGTGTGTGTGTGTGTGTGTGTGTGTGTGTGTGTGTGTGTGTGTGTGTGTGTGTGTGTGTGTCTGTGTGTGTGTGTCTGTCTTTGTGTGTGTGTGTGTGTGTGTGTGTGTGTGTGCCGTGTGTGCGTGTGCGTGTGCGTGTGTGACTGTGTGTGTGTGTGTGTGTGTGTGTGTGTGTGTGTGTGTGTGTGTGTGTGTGTGTGTGTGTGTGTGTGTGTGTGTGCGTGTGTCAGTAGCCAGCACATGTAAGTCAGGGGACTTTGTAGCAGATCAGAGGCAGTTTTGGCGTGTCCTCACAGAGTCGATTTTAGGTCTAATTGTAGGTTTGAGTGTGGTTAAAGGAATGTATGTGCTAGTGGGTCCTTAGAAGTAGCCATTCACCGTCAGTACCATAGTATTACACACACAAAAACACTTAACCTAAGCTATTGCATAGCATAGCCTAAATGTTTGACTCACACACAGGGTTTCACAAGATTCTTAAACCAAAAAATACATTATATGTTGGCTTTTTACTCAAAATAGGTTTAACTCACCTAAACAATCCTTGTCTTTCCCCGGTACACACTCTCCGCTTGTGCGGGCGAAAGAGCTCTGAGCCCGGGGGACACACGCCACCAGGAGCACGCAGAGTAGAGGGGAGAGGAACCGGGCCGACACCGGGGACGCGGCGAGCGACCCGAGCCGCAGACGAGACGAGATCCTCCCGAGGGCATGGTAGAACAGGTAGCGAGGCTGCGGAGATGGAAAGAGATCATGGGTCCCCTTTTCGGAGCTTCTTTCCCAAATCCACCGAACAGGTCACCGCCGAATCCAATCCGATTGAGATTGACTACCTAAAACCGCCTGCGGTGCTGGACTATTGTCCCCTCTCTCAGATAGTATTTCCCCCCGCGATGGTCTGTGAATATGGTTGCATGTTTGCCGTGATGTGCAGAAAGCAGAACAAGCCAAACATCACAGGACAAAAGCAGGGCCTGGTAAAGGCACGTATTGATCGCCCCCCACCCCCAGCCCTCCGTCTGACCGTGGGTAGGCTACACGGTGTTGGGACTAATCCGCCTTAACACTTACCTTTAAACGTGTTTTTATCTCATTATTATCGCCGGACCAGATACGGCGGCGCGTCTCTCCCTCCCGTCTCCCGTTCAGACAGGGCAACCGAGCATCCTCGTGGACGAACCGAGAGTCAGATGGTAAGAAATTCGCTTCGACAATGTCAGAGGGGATGTGATTTTTTTTGTGAATCACCATCAACAAAGAACCTCGACGGCGATGGTGATGTAGATCACGTGACGTTCAGGAGCGACCACCCCCACCCATAACCTCCTGGTGTGTGTGTGTGTGTGTGTGTGTGCGTGCGTGTGTGTGTGTGTGTGTGTGTGTGTGTGTGTGTGCGTGTGCGTGTGTGTGCGTGTGCGGGTGCTCAGGATGTAATCGTCCAGGACTAGATGTTTTAACCATATCCTGGTGGGGAGAGAGGCTGGAGGAGAGGCACGAGAGGTGGAGAGACTAGAGAGACACAGATGGAAGCTTTTGTGATTTCTTAATAGATGATTGGAAGATACACAGTAATAGACAATAATAACAAGGTAAAAATAGGTTATACATTCTAAACAATAAGTGGACGTATACAAATACATATATATAATATATATATATATATATATATATATATATGTATGTTATGTGTAGGCCTATATATATATATATAATATATATATATATATATATATATAATATATATATATATATATATATATATATATATATCTACTATATTAAATAGGTGTAACAGATTTTTTCTCATTGCGATTGGTCAGAAGATTGGTCAATGAAACATTTTGAAGCAAAAAAGCGTAAAACAAAAGAGTTCATTACTAGAATATTCAAAATGTTTTTAATTGCATGCTGTTGGAGGTTAACACGAACAACCCCCAGATTAGGTTGCACATTTTTGGAGGAAGGCCGAGCTCTCTGAGCGGCCACCGACGTGCGACGCGTGGGTCGCTCGTCTGGCTGCTTTCAGTCGCTGTGGTCGCTGCTTTGTCGCTCAAAGTCCATGGGCGGTTAATCAGTTAATTTGCGTGTTATCAACGTTTTTTTTTTGCGACAGTTGAAGTACACCACAAAACCTTGCTCTGGCGAAAGCTGCCTACAGCTCTTTATTGCTAATATTATTTAAATATTTTTCGATTGAAGCACATGTAAAATGATGAAATCTTTGCTCTATCGGTATCAATAAAATATATTAGTTGTAATTTGGGGCGTAGGCCTATTCAAATAAATATATGTTATATATAGCCTATTTATCTTGTTAAATGTCATTAAGCCTAATAAGGTATATTATGTACAAAGTTCTTCGTTATAGAGTGATATAGTTTAATTAAGTGTAACGAGTGTCAATGATAGTGGTACAAGCGGTAGCGACACTAGTTTAGCATTCAAGAGGGCGGGTCTTCGATTCTCTCCACGGATTTTTGTCCGGTTTCGGAGCCTTTCGTGTGATCCGTTAATGTATCGTTTTCTATCGGTTTTCATGGATGTTCCTCCTGACCATGTCTCAGATTGCATGGATTGCCTGTCTGTGGTGTCAGCTGTGACCTTGTAGGCCTACTGCCATTGCATGCCTACTTCGTGCAGAGCAGTAAATAGCTCAATTCAAAACCTTTGAGACCAGTCATTATTTGCTTCCGCTGATCTGCTAATACCTAACTCACTCGTTTTAAAAATTCCATCTATCTCTGCCACCTTTCTTATCATCGCGGTAGGACCATGCTGCTTGACTTTGTTCTCTGACTGACGCCCATCCCTGATTAATATAATTTGTGGTATTAGCAACGCCATCTAGCGGTCGTAACAAGCACGCCAACAAATCGATCCAGAGGACTTCACTGGGCAACACTATAAAAATCACCTTCAGCGTCAGTGCAATCTTCTGAAAACTGTTTTGCCAATCCTTCTTGCCCGTCGGCTCTAACCTCTGTTGCTCCTATATAGATAACATGAAAAAACGCTTGATAGAAAGGCTTTAGTGTAACCTAGAGGTTAAATAAGATGGTCAAGAAAACCCCTTTTCCAGTCAACAGACGGTGGCATGATTGTCAGGCGACTTAGACACCAAGAGAGGACGCTCTTTCCTCTCCCATAACAGTCGTGAGAGGGATTGGAGGAAACCCGGGTAGGCCTTCCGAAAATGCTGCCGAACTATCTTTTTGAATAATCAGGCAGTAACCATAATATAATACATAATACAAATATTTGTTCCAACACATGTAATAAATACATGTGATTTGCTACGGTAATCAGTGTGTGTGTGTGGGTGTGTGTGTGTCGTGTGTGTGTGTTGTGTGTGTGGTGTGTGTTTGTGTGTGTGAGTGTGTCTGTGTGATGTGTTTGTCAGTGTGTGTGTGTGTGTGTGTGTGTGTGTGTGTTGTGTGTGTGTGTGTTGTGTGGTGTCGTGCGTGTGTGGTCTGTTGTGTGTGTGTCCGTGTGTGTGTGTGCGTGTGTGTTTGTCCGTGTATTTGTGTGTGTGTGTGTGTGTGTGTGTGTGTGTGTGTGTGTGTGTGTGTGTGTGTGTGTGTGTGTGTGTGTGTGTGTGTGTGTGTGTGTGTGTGTGTGTGTGTGTGTGTGTGTGTGTGTGTGTGTGTGTGTGTGTGTGTGTGTGTGTGTGTGTTTGTGTGTGTACACCAGGATGTACTTCTCCATGACTGAAAGGTTTTAGACTAATCTTTGAGCTACTAGTCCACTCTCCCATCCCCACGGCGCCTCCCTCAGTCTCCACTCTCCCCTCCTGCCCTCCCATTCTCTTGCTCCTTCCGCCCGCTAACGAGGGGGGGGGGGGGTGGGGGGGGGGG
>OLKM01004888.1:15000-19449 GCA_900291075.1 Melanogrammus aeglefinus | reverse complement strand
AATAATATTATAATATAATTAATTAAAATAATAAAGATTACATTAGTTGAATAAAAAAAAAGAAATAGTTCATGAAGAGGCCCACCGCTTGTTTTTTCTTAATTGTATAAACCTAATCATACTCATTTCGGGCAAATTAGATGTTCTTACCTATCTCCCCCCCTCCCCCCCCCCCTCGCGTAGGGCACCGAAACGGCCAGCAGCGGCCCTGCCAACTCGGGTATTGATCCGGTAATTGCGCGCCACTCGGGAGCTTTAAACACACAAAGCGTTGCCCTCCAAGCTGTGAACACCGTGGAGCCGATAGTGCGGGTTCACCTGTCAGACCCACACAGAGTTTGTGTGTTGGTGTTGTTTACTCAGAGCATTTTTTTTAACGCTGGAACCTCTGCTAATGCTGGGTATCTTGGAATTTTGTTCAGGGATTCGTATCGACGCAAAATATGCATTAGACCGTCTCAAAGCATTTCCAAGGGAAGAGCATGAGGCATCAGCTCCATCTCCGTCCGGGGACTATGCATATCTCTGTCGTTTCCATCGTTTCTGTCTGGTTTCCTTGGTCATTAGACCCAGAGAGCCTTTGAAGCTTAGAAGGTGGAGGAATTACTATCACTATTAAAGAACCCATACCATGCTTTTTTAGGGTTACATGCCTGTGTGTTAGAAATACTCCTTATTATTATTCTCACACTGTAAATTTCCGCAGAACCAATTTCGGTGTCTTTCACAGCTTTCAAAACGGTCTGTTTTGTATCATGTCTCCTTTAGGCCCCCCTCCTGAGTAGCCCCGTCTGCTGTGATTGGTCAAACGCTTTGCACAAGTGTCTGCAAATTCACCCCCCCGAGGAGTTATAAACATTGCGGGTCGCCGGGATGCGTGACTTCTGCAGCGCCCACTGCACTTTACGGAGGTGAAGTTTGAGCGCCAACAAGCTGTTTCACGCGCTTATACTCCCCCTGGCTCGGACTTACATTTTCCTAGCTTAGCAGACGTAAAACATGCATTCATACGTCATATAACGGTCTAAAGCAAAGGGAAAAGTAAAAATAAATCACGGTCCGTAGCACGGTACGCGAGAAAATCCTTTTAACCTTTTACTCACGGAAAACATCCATGGACACCAAATATCAGGCCTTTACTCCACTCACCCACCCTTCTTTGACTGATGACAACAGCAGCCTCGGATTTCAAAGGTCTGATCCACACAGCAACAGCTTGCATGTACACCACACGCATCACAGCAGCACAGTGAGCTTAAGGCCAAGCGAACAACATCATGACGCACAGGCGGCTTAATATCCAGATCAGGATGCTGTGTCGTCCTGATATGTTTAACCGCGTCAAGAAGGCAGTGAGGCTGTAGCATCAGTGGCTTCTCCTTGGACCAAAAACAAACCGTTTATTTAGCAACTTTAATATGCATGATCTCGTTAGAGTCCGCAGGAATATGAGTTCTGTTAATAATTCAGGAACCATTGGAAAGTTGGAATCACAATGGAATTGTATACATATTTGAGTGTGTCAAATATTCATGGAAATACGACATCATGAATGTGAATGGTGAAGCAAACAGGAATAAATTGCATTAAGGCAGTATTACAGACTTATTACAGAATATTACAGAATATTACACATTCACACATGGTCACACACACACACATCCATCCACTCGCACAAAAACACAAACACAAACCAACTACCACACAGCAACGCACACAAACATACACACGCACACCCACAGAAAAAGACACATGCACAGATTCATTCATCACCACTTACTCACCCACTCACACATTTTCAACATGTAGGTAAATACAAGCTTAGACTTTTTCTTCCGGTTCTTCTACATTCTTATTTTCTCTTACATAAACTCTAAGCCTACTTACATGCACCCGACTGCTACGGATAGATGTTAATATGCACACAACTGCTTCAGATTCATGCCCTGCAAGCAATTAAAAAGTGAAGCAACTCCTCCTCCCAACACACACATACAAATACAAAGACACACACACACGTCACTAACACGTCAAATACACACACACACACATACAAACACGCGTCACACAAAGACACACGCAAACACACACCTCACACACACACACACAAACATCCCACACATATTTACACACACACACGCAAACGCATACAAACACACGTCACACAAAGACACACACACACACGTCACTCACACGTCTCACACACACACAGACGTCTTTCACACACACAAACACACACATACACGCACACACACGCACGCACGCACACACACACTCAAAGATCCCAGGTTGATCATCACCAATCTCTGGTTGATCTCCTACCAATCAGAGATCAAGTCTGGCTGTGGAGGGCTATACTGAATGGCCGTGGGAGCGCGCTGCTCAGACATCTTGGATGCCGCCATCACTGCTCTGTCCTGGCTGATGGCCCCCGGTGTCTCCCCCCCTGCCCCCCATCCAGATGGCCGCTAAGGGCCAGCATATGCTGGAGCACGCTTTCCCATGATGAAAGTCAAACTTTGCACCTCCTGTAGCCCGGCACTTTATGATGTGTTGCAATAACAGACACATTTTTAAAACAATGCTTCACAATATTCATTTGACATTCATTAACAGTAATTGATGCACTGATGAGCAAAATGATATAGCATTAGGTGTTTGGGTTAGCGTGTAATGGGAAAATTATATTTTCACATTCTGTTTCCTTAACCATTTGTTGATTATGCCTTTTCGCTGTCATCCTTGGGGTGGTCAAGGTTCACAGCGTCTCTGAGTAACCACACTAACTGAGAAGTCCCCACTATTCAACCCCACATTATAATTGTCAACGATCAAATCAGATAATGTTTATCTAAGGACAGAGTTTCCTCTATTCTCATCAAGGAGAAGAATGCATAAAGGGGATCTGTGCTCCCTCATGCCCGGTATACCCCAGGCACGAAGGCTAGCGTGAGATAAAGCTAGGAACGAGTGGCTAGACCATGCAAGGAATATGAGATATTAGCTTACATGATGAAGGGGAAACAACAGATTTCCCCCTCACACATCTTGTGTGGAGCAGAGCTGATCTCAGCATTTTTGAGACCTGTGTCATGGTATAAGAAGTCCTCGCATTAGACAATGAGTCGGACTTCAGCTTGCGCAGCTCTATTTCCCATCCATTGGATCCTTGTATGTTTTATAGTTTGTTGTATGATTGTTGTATGTTATTGTACCGTTAATGCCCAAATATATGACCATAATTGTTATAAGTTCGGATTACTCTTTATTCTACCCAGTTTGTTCAGTTTAGACAGTTATGATTGATGTAGCTCAGTAATTCCCACCACAAGGGTACGTGGGTTAGGGTTAACCCTAACAACCCTATACTCTTTAAATAATGTATACAGTAATACGTTGGTTAACATGAACACCATTAGTTAATCATTACTTTTAGGTAGATGTTAATTAACTGTTTTTTCTTATAAAAGGATAATTAGTGATCCCTTATTGTAAAGTGATACCGATGAATGAACCTCCTCCTACTCTTTATTCAAAAAAAGAGTTGCTCTAAATTGAACTGTAGGGCATCCTGTGGATGTGTAGGATCTTATGGCGTGTTTCCACTGGCGGGTGCGCTTAGGCCCAGCACGCCATGGCCCAGTAGTGAAGGTGCGGTTTGTCCCAGCTCAGTTACGGCTCACGATTCCACCGCCGACAGTAGCCTCATAGAGATCGTAAGTCACGCCCCTTCCACCGCACCCGCCGGTGGAAACGCGCCATTAGGGTTTATGTCCGGGTGCTTTCATAGACCTCTCTCACAGCTGAAGGCGTGCAGGCCTCAACCTAGTATAACACAGGTCCACACAGCTTATTCTAAATGTACTTCCATATTAACCTTATTTGAGCAAAGTATGAAATAGGCTTTCTAAGCTAGTTATTCTACTTGTCCAATTTAGGTGAGTACTGCATGCAGCGCTCAACTATTGTTCTTCATAAGTTTTATTCTTTCTTTTTCTTTATTATTCTCTACAAACTTTGGGACCTATCTCCTTCCTCAATTTTTTAACTAGAGACTCCATTCAAAAATTTCAATATTCAGAATAGCTTGGAATCAAGCGCTTCTTTCCAGATTTTTAAAATATATTATACTTTTTAAGATATTCTACTTTTAAAATATATATTTTTAACATGTTAAAAGAAATGTACTTTTTTTTTTAAAAATTATATTTTTCAAGACGTAACTAATTGAATCAATTTTCAACTGTGATTCTGAAGAAAGATATCATTTAAACTTTCTTCAGAATCACAATTTTAGTTTCAAACCGTCATATTGTACAGCTGGTCCCATTGAAGCCGTCTGCCCATTCTGATACTTAAATTAGCCTACTTAAGACATCGTAACTCAGTCAAATTTCAACCGTTCACCATCGTTCAAACCATTAAACAAATCTACACACTTGTATCTTC
>OLKM01004888.1:2500-7500 GCA_900291075.1 Melanogrammus aeglefinus | reverse complement strand
AATTTAAGAAAATTGGTATTTCAGGTTCAACAGACAATGATTATTATTCTTAAGCCAGTGTCTGTCTGCGTGCGTGTGTATGTGATTGCATTGGTGTGTGTATGTGTGTGTGTATGTGAGTGTGTGCCTGTGTGCATGCTTGTGTGTATGTGTGTGTGTGTAACAGCGTGCCTGCGTGCATACTTCCGTGTGTGTGCGTGTGTGTGTGTGTGTGTGTGTGCGTGTGTATGTGGGCGCGCATCAGGAAGTGACACTGAGCAGCGGGCCATCTGTCGGCAGATTAATCCTGGCTGTGCTTAGAGATATTACCGGCTGGCTTATCGCCGTGGCAACAAGCCTTCAATCCCAGTCAAGTACAGCCACCATGTGACCCTGCTGGAGGGTGGGGGGGGGGTTCTCATATACAAACACACACACACACACACACACACACACACACACACACACACACACACACACACACACACACACACACACACACACACACACACACACACACATACATGAGACACATATATGTGTACTCGGGCACTCACAGACAGAAACAATACACACAGATGTTGTATTCCTAAATGCTTTCATGCATCAATTGATCGGTGTCTCTCCTGATGTAACTACTGGATGCTGGCTTCTGTTTCCAAAGAGCGGTTGGTTTGAGATGGGGGTACTGCAGTTATCTCATGTGGGTGTGGACACAGTACACAGACACATACACACACAGAAATACACACACACACACACACACACACACACACACACACACACACACACACACACACACACACACACACACACACACACACACACACACACACACACACACACACACACACACACACACACACACACACACACACACACACACACACACACACACAAAGGCACACACACAACGTAAACACACAGTACACACAAAGTACACACACACACATAGAGGCACACATATAAAGTACACACACACATACACACACATGCACAGTATACACACACTGCCTTTCTCTGTTTCTCTCCATCCTCCTCTCTCTCCTCTTGTCAGCGTCAACGGCTTTAATCCCGCTGAAAGGTTTCAGTGCAACCTACTGAGTTACCAGGACCAGCTAGGCTGCACACAGCCGTCTCTGTGTGCATACACTGGAAACACATCTATTTTCCGTCTATACGCTGAATAAACCTGTTGATATGCATTCATGTTGTTTTGTTACCTTTTGAGTGGACATTGAATTTGTTTGTACTGCATGTATTTGGCGCACATCTACCCACCTAAGATATGAGATACACAAATGCATACTGAACGTGCGCCTACAACCCCCCACACACTTATACTAAAGCACGCAGCACACACAGACACACACACGCCATAAATCAGCAGTGGAAGGCTATTGCATGTTAAAACATTCAAGGTTTAATTCATCTCTTTACATACAGTACACCAGTCCGAAATATACAGTGAGCCTTCCGAGAAGGGCTATCAGGTACAAAAAAATAATCTGCAATTCAAAGCAACAGATTTCCACTTGAAAAAAAAAAAATTTGCATTTGAACCGTGCGTGTGCATGTGTGTGTGTGACTGTGAGTGTGTGTACCTTGGACTGTGGCGTGTTGTTGTTTAGTGTCGGGGTCTGCGGTGGTGTGACGGTGCGGACGCCAGAGGGTGTTTACGAGAAGCTACAGTGAGACAGTGGGGTAGTGAGGTAGCCCGTCTCCGGCTGCCATGGTAACCTGTTGTCCCCCTCTCCCAATCCCGGGAGGAAGGGTCCAAAAACAAGAGCACCAAATATAGACACACTCCGATACCGCTCGCCCTGACCTATCGCTCGCCAGGTCTTATCCTCCATCGCGGTCGCCATGGTAACCGTCCTGGCGTGGACCATACACACTGGTCAGTGTGGTGGCTCAGAGATTTAATGACGGTTTGGTGTGTGTGTGTGGGTGGGTGTGTGTTGTGGGTGGGTGGTGTGTTGGGGGGGGGGGGGGGGTGTGTTACGGCAGGAAAGACTGAGGGCGCCACATGAGCCTGAGTCAGGCGTCGCTGCACCTCTGACCCCCGCTGGCTGTGTTCTCTGATCCTATAGATATAATAGATATGACAGATATAGCTGCTTATATAGATATAGGTATACTGTGATATATGGATTTGTATAGAGATATAGAGACAGGGATATACATCTTCCTCTGAATGCGTTGCTTCTGAGCTTGCATTTGGAAATTATTGTAGTAAAAAAAAAAACATTGGCAGGGAAAGTTGGATCGAGACCACGTCAGGACCGGCGGGTCTGAAGAGGACTGTGGGTCCGGCCTGGCTACTCAGTCTGTGGCCGAGGAAGTAATCCACGGCGATTGGAGTTTAGTCCGTTAGAGCTTCAGGTTGCGCCATCAGTAGAAACCTGAACTCTTAATAATCAAAGCTGTGCACAGCAGGGTCAGTAGAAAACAGATTCTGGAGGGAAGGTTCAAAGACATTTTAAAATGTATGTCTCACCTCTCTTCTAATTTGACCGAGCAGTAAGTCTTGTGTTTGGAACGTATTTAAAACAAATCCTATTTAAGTGAAAAAAATTAAATTTCCTATCAAAAACCTTCTGCATCTGAATATACGTTTTTTGTGCCGTCATCCATCACCTCCATGGTCCTTTTACCAGAATAGTATGGATACTTAACTTTCAAAAAGGACTTTGTAGTTTTCTGTGTAGCAAAATATGGCTTTTGAGTGTTTTAGAAGCCCTTAAATGTTTGAGTTAGCTGCTTATTGCCTACTTATGAACCAGCTGCTTTACTTGGTTTAATAACGTTTGATTTGAAGAACATTTTGGTCACCAGTTCATGAAAGTGATTGTAAGATGTATAAGCCAGCTTGGCGTTAATTCTTGAAAAGGCTTTCAGCGGCGTTCCTGAGGAGTCATTTCAATCTGCCTTCTAACAAATACAATTTCTTCCTCAATGGATGAGCTGATTCCAAAATCCACTTCCTTCATAAGCAAATGTGAGCACTTTGCAGGTGGGAGCGACACAGCAGTAACACTGCTAACAGCCGTCCATCAAATTAGTACGGAATCATTGGCTCTGGTGTTGTTCCACATAAGCATGTGATGGTGAGGTGTCTTCTATACTAAAGCCAGTAGCACCAGAGGGCGAAGCATCAGGTTATCCTAAAGAAAGCATGCTGACATCAGGAGTAATACAACTTCTATTAAAATAAAAAATTGTGTTCATAAAAGATTGGTGTTAAAACATCAGCATTGCATTCTTTCCTGAGTTGGTTGTTCTTGGATTCCTGTACGTGGTATAGTTGGCAACCACCAGTTTACGGGGATTGTTAGTGATACTGGTGAGTGGCGTTTTTATAGCTTCATACAAAATGGTTTATTCTTGTCTTAAATTGACAGGGAAATAGGCTGTAAAAGAGTGTCAGCTGGGCAGTGTACTAGGGGGCGCCACCTGGAATGTTCTGTGAGGTCACAAGGTGTCAGACATGTGACTGCGTATCAAACCTTAGACTGAGTTTCAAAACACACCACACACTCTTTGGAGTGTGGTTGGGTTCACTTTATGGTGACGTTTCAAGGATAACACCAACTGTAATATATAGGAATTGTTGAATTTCTGAAAGTATTATTGGTAGGAAATAAAGGGAGAGTTTTGTTAAGAAATTGGTATAAATATCTTTGAGTATCTGTTGTTGTTAATTTTAACGTCTGATTTTAAGAGCTGGAGATTATAAACACTTGGCATCGAGACTTCAAAGCTCTAACTCCTAAACTTGGACAAGTAAAAACGGTTTCTTTAAAGATTTCATTGGAGAAAAAAGTATTAACATGCTTACGATAGCTGTCAAACATGCATTTAAAAAAACCAACCTCTTTGAAATGAAACATAGCTTTGCATATCACTTTGGCAAGGGAGGAAAATATGATATATCTTTTTTTTTCTAATCACTATCCATCACTACCCTTGGTTTTGCACATTGACAAAGAAAGCTTTTTAGTTCCTTTACATAGAAAAAAAACACCTTTTTTGATGCATCACTGTACAAAAAGAGCAACTGACGACAAAAGAAGTCCACAAGTCAAAAAGAGAAACAAATGAGAAAATAAAATGTGCATGATCTCCGCTCACGTTGACAATGAGCAGCAGGTGGATTAGAGGCAGCCGTCAGGTCTCACGTTGGGGAGAGAGCGCACCCGTACACAACAGCGCGCCAGTCTTTAGGCAGGAGACGGCAAAAGATGAAGTCACCCCACTTATCCAGAGAAGAAGTCTTTGTAGTGTGCCTGTGTGCGTGCTTGTGTGTGTGCTTGTGTGTGTGCTTGCTTGTGAGCGCTCTTCAGAGAAGAATGAGGCCAGACGTATGATAAACAAGATCCCAGCTGCTGCTACAGAATCCATGTTCACTGACGTTCAATTATTGAAACAACAAGATGCTGCCAGCGGAGCTCCAAGCATCTGGGGTTTGATAATGATGGATGCTCTGCTGAGGGCGTCAGTGTGTGCGCAGAGATTTGAGGTGAGGTGACCGAGTTGGTCAACTCTCCTGTCACTCAGTAGAGGGGCGGGGCTACCCTGGGAATCAAACAACATCTACTGAAAACAATGGGGCAAGTAGACAGCATTTGTCTAGATATGTAGTATCAAAAGACGTGACACTGCATAAACCTTTCGTCACAGCAGAAAAGGGCCGTCAAGTGTGCACCCATGTTGCTCACATGTAGCGGTTGCGACATCTCAGCCGTTTGCTGACCCTCGTCACACCGCGTAATTGGATGATTCCCTCGATGGACCGGTATAACAGGGACAGCCAATGCAGGAGATCAAACCCCAAAGCTAAAGTACCTTATCTGTAAATCTTATCTGTGTGCTGTTAGTCAGAGTGTCTTTGGATGAGGTGCCGCCGAGGTACTAACACTAGCACTTAAAGGCTCATCCAGCTTTCCGTCCATTGCCTGTTGCACCTCTCTCTGCAATGAACAGACGGCGTGTTTAAAGAAACATTGAGAGAATACGGC
>OLKM01004887.1:0-19449 GCA_900291075.1 Melanogrammus aeglefinus | reverse complement strand
CGGTCAGTGTTGTCTCGTCTGTCTGGGACCCCACCGGTGGGACAGCCGAAAGACCAGGTTCAGCACTTGTGCAACCCCCCAACCACCCACCCATCTCCTTTTTGTCATTTGAGGCACCCAGAGTCAGATCCCCGGGTGACACACTTGCCTGGCCGCGGACCAATCCAATGCATGTGGCAGGTTATTTGACTAGAGGAAAACCACTATTGCTTTGAATAGGCATTACTGGGCTCCACACATGCAAATTGTGGCTATATAGGCCGTCGAAGCCAAAGGTGGATTTAAGGCACATTTGAAATGATAAACATAAAAGCTGTGATGCTTTTATTCATATCAACTGAAGGTGCAGAAAGACATGTAATTTTGAGGAGCAGGTATGGGATTTGGCATCTTGCTTGTGGAGGCTTAAAAGGTAGGGATTAGGACATTTGGGCTCGAAACCAGAACTATTTGGCTGGGAGTCAAGCCCACTAATTACCGTCGACTGCCTCGCCACCAAAAAATCCCATCCTGATTCCTAAAGGCGTTTCTCTTTCATCTCCCCCAACGACTCCCTCTAAACCGACTAAAGTGAGCCGCGTGGATGTCACTGAAACACATTTCCATGAAATCAGATCCCACGGTGTGGTTGGTTCCGAGGCAGGACGTTGCTAAAGCCTTTCCCCCCGCCCCGCGTGTGTGTGTGTGTGTAGTGGTAGGAACGCGCCACAACCCTGACGGTGTACCTGACCACACTGCGGGTGTGGTGCTACGCCTGCAGCAAGGAGGTGTTCCTGGAGCGCAAGCTGGGCCCCGGGTCCCCGCTGGCCGACGGCAGGACCCTCCCATCCCCTCAGGGCGCCGCTCCGGTAAGAAAGCCGCCGCTCACGGCGCCGCCCGTCTCCGCACTGCACGATCGATGCCTCTGTCCTCGGAGAGATGTCTCCGTGGCTGCCAAGGAGGGCTTAAAGGCTTGAGCTACTTTATAAAAAATGATAAAATAAATAATCTTAAAGAAGAGATAGTCATGTTAGTAATGTTTTGTCTGAGCTGAGTTCTGAAAGAATTTGAGCGTCCAAGTGTGGAAAAATTGATGAGATAAAAGGAAATAATAAAAAAAGGCATCAAAGGTAGAATTGAAAATCCACTGTAGCCTTTTTATCAAGAGTAAATACAGGCTGAGCTGAGGATCATTATTTTGATGAGCCAAACTGTGCTGGCTCGTTGCACAGTGTTGGAGCTACACCGTGGTCAGTTCTTACTCTCTGAGCGGTGGATTCCCCGTCATTCATCAGGTATTTATGAGAGGTTGTTTTTTCTTGTCTGTGTTTTGTCGTAAGTGTGGTTATATAACTCTTATAACGCTGTGGTTTGTTAACAGCAATCTCTGTCCCTGGTCAGTAAGTTAAAGATAACATTTACCATTGCGCCATATCTACGTCCATGTCTTCTGACCAAGGTGTGTGTGTTGTGTGTGTTTGTGTGTGTGTGTGTGGTGTGTGTGTGTGTGTGTGTGTGTGTGTGTGTGTGTGTGTGTGTGTGTGTGTGTGTGCAGGAGAATGCAGGTCGGGCCCCTGGGAGCCCCACCTCCCTGCGGCTGCCCTCCCCTAACGGTGACGACCTGGACATGGAGACGGAGGAGGAGGACGAGCAACGCACTAGAGGTCAGGGCCGCAGCTGACCTCCGGCCTGGTGAACACTGATTAGCGACACTGTCATGGGCGCCACAACACGAGTACAGTTTGATGACCACATCTACTAGGGCTGGGCGATTCATCGGATTATGATCGCCATTTCGATTTTAGCGTCAAACGATCACAAAACTAATATAATCGAGTTTTTGATTTTTCTTTTTGTTCTTTTTCTTTCATTAATTGTTTTATAGAAAGAACAGCTGGATGCATATCTGTAATTTTTTTGGATTTGAACATTTTATTTTTGACCTATTTTGTGTATTTTTTTAAGGCGAAATTTCAAAGTTCTCAGTTAGTCTTTTTTTGAGACATGCTGAATAAATACATCATGTTTTCAAACTCAAAAAAATAATCGTTTGAATAATCGTGATTTCAATATTGACCCAAATAACCGTGATTATTATTTTATCCATAATCGAGCAGCCCTAACATCAACTTGATTTTTGTGTGCAGTCGTAGGGAGTTTGTTGTTCTCAATCTGAGTGCTGTGTTTCAGTCGTAGCATTAATGATTTACAATTCAAGAAAAAGGGGAGGCTTTAGGAAAGATGGTGGACTACGCTCCTACAGTACAATAATGAAGATTTGTTTTCATATTGCACTTTAGTGTTTTTCCATTGTGCTTTCATTCGGTGGAGTGTGTTGAGTCATGGGCACATGCAGCCCTCGTGTGTATCCATCTAGCGGTTGGATTTAAGAGAAATCCTTTTTTTTTTAGGTTTGACCGGGTTGAAGAACATTGGCAACACCTGCTACATGAACGCCGCTCTCCAAGCCCTGTCCAACTGGTGAGACCACGCTATGAGTTCTCTTATCATGATTGCTATTTTCCCTCCATATAACTCCTGCCTCTCTTCAACTCTTGAATCTACTACAGGGTGTCCGCGCATCCTTAAAAAGTCTTAAATTCATGTTTCTAAATTTAAGGCCTTAAAAAGTCTTACATTCGTTACAAATGTCATATGCTGGTCTTAAATACTGTAACTCAAGGTCTTAGATTTGTCAGGACTATATATATTTTTTTATTTTTCTCAAGTGACTTTTCAGGGAGGACATGTAGAGAGGCTTCTTTATTGCTAGCTACATATATAAACGATTATCTGCGTGCTTGCTAGCTAGTCTGCGACAATGGGTAGGTACAAACTCAAGGACAGTTGGCTGGAAGACGTCCGTTTCCGAAGTTGGCTCGCCTCTGTTGCCAACCCCCACCATCGCGTGTTTTAGGACTTAAATTTCATTCAAGTTGGTATTAAAAAAGGTCTTAAAAAATCTTAAATTTGACTTGCTGAAACCTGCAGATACCCTGTACCACCACACTATTTCAATCATGGAGTCTGGCTTATCTCTACACATTCCCTTTTCGAATTTGTATTAGTTCAGCCTGCGCTGCTCCGCTTTCTGCTTTCTACCGCTGGGAAAAAATGGCTGCCGTCTGGTTCACTTCAAATGTTGCCCCTCTGGGAGTAACCGCAGTGCAGTGGTGGAGCTGTGCTTTGTTGGTCTGTTTTAAACGTGTCTCCCTGTAGGATCTTCAGTCACAAATGCACCAGCCCAACTCTTTCTTCCTGGGCCGTCTGTTTCATCTCCTTCTCGGCCGGGCCTCTCCCAGGCGGCACGTTTTTGATCGTACATTTATTTTATTTGTTCTTGCCTGGAGGGACCCAGGGCGTCCACCGAACATGTGTGCAGGGACCTGTTGAACATCGGTAATGGGTTTGTAAAGGCAGGTGTGCATTGCACAACCTGACTAGAAGATTAAAATGGGAACGGGATCTGTGCCAGAATTGGCTCTTATGAAATTCAAAACAGTCTAAAAATAGGATACCGTGGAAACAAAGTCACAAGAGACCATTTTTCCAGAGCTTCTGAAGTCTGCGGTTGGTGTGCGTGCGTGCGTGCGTGCGTGTGCGTGTGCGTGTGCGCGCTCAGTGCCCAGTTTCGTCCCATTCGACAGCTTGTGAGGCTCTGCCATTTGTATTCCGCTTAGATCCTTCTTTTACCTGATTCCTTTTCGTTTAACGACGACTCACGCAGTGGTACACGATCTGAAACTCAGTGTTTCTGATCTCATTCATGCAATGTGATGGCAATTTTGCTTTGTCGTAAAATATAAATGAAAATGAATGAATATCCGCTGGATTAAGGTGACGTTCCTGTGTCATGGACACAAACACTGCATCGTTTTCTAAGAACAGAATCCTGTAACTAACGAATGCTTCGTAGCCACATATGAAACCTTTCTCTTGATCTTCTGTTTGGCACAGTCCGCCGTTGACACAGTTCTTCCTTGAATGTGGTGGCCTAGTGAGGACTGACAAGAAGCCTGCGCTGTGCAAAAGCTACCAGAAACTAGTGTCAGACCTCTGGCACAAGAACAGGTCAGTCCCTATCTCTATCGCTCGCACTTGCTCTCTCATATTGCATCGATATTTTTCACTCTTGACAAGTGGATAAACAAAGGGCTTATGCATCGCTGACATGATGTTGCCTTTATCAGTGTCTAGTAATCTGGCCCTTCTGTAGTCTTCACTCTTGGCACAGAGACGCTCCGTGTGAAATGCTTGACCGCAGCCATCTGTGCTCAGAGTTTTGCCGTTGCTGTGTTGCAGGCCTTCCTATGTGGTCCCGACCAATCTGTTCCAAGGGATCAAGTCCATCAACCCCATGTTCAGAGGGTACTCCCAGCAGGTGGGTGCAGTACAGGCACAAAGGAAAGGGCAAGGTGGCCATCACTTGTGTGGCTCGTAACGTGGGGTCTGTTTGATATGCAGAGGTTTTACCAGGTTTCCCTCCAGTTGCCAGCGATGTTAGGCATTGGCTCTTTCAATACTTCTGTCTGCTCTATTTGTATTGTATGTACAATGTTTATTGCTAGCCTGAGATGGAGAAGCCAGCCGGTATGCACCTTGTTATCTTTTATCCATGTATCTTAACTATTCGTTCGTATTCAATTTCGTTGTACAAGTTTGCACAATGAGAAAGTCTGAACCTGACTCTGATTCTTTAGGTTAAGATTGAGTCAGTCCCGATAAGAGGATTCGTCTGGAAGATAATTACTTGTGTAACTGCAAAGCCACTGAGGCGCGCACGCATGCACGAATGCGCATACACACACACGAAAGCAAAACAATTCAAAAGCTGTTTTATGAAAGCCTTGATAGTACTCCTGGTTTGGCCCCGGTTCCATTTCGCTAAGCACAGTCTGTTAACTTGTCATGCCTTGTCAGATTGAACCGCTGCAAAGATTTTTGTGTGAAAGACGAATACACTCAAGGTTCTGGAAGAGAATCTACTCTCGCAAGCTTGGAAGACTGGGTTTCATAACATCATCCTGATGTTGCATTCTACAATCGTTCGCCCGGACTCTTTTGCTTTTGGAGAGGATTGCTTTGTGAAAGACGAGCAGAATCATTTTCTTTACTTTTCCGAGCAATTTGAAAACACAAATTTAGTTTTTAACCGGCGGCCACGGATCTGTTTCCCCTCGCGTGCGTCCAGGACTCGCAGGAGTTCCTGCGCTGCCTGATGGACCAGCTCCACGAGGAGCTGAAGGAGACCCAGACGGAGCCCGGCGACGACCAATCCAACGGCGTCGCCGGGGACGACGGCCCCGAGGACGACAACCGCAGCCAATCGGAGAACGACTTCCAGTCGTGCGAGTCCTGCGGCAGCAGCGAACGTGCCGACGGCGAGGCGCAGGGCGGCGGCGGCGGTGGCGGGGTGGGCGTGTCCGCGGCGGACCGGCCGGCGGCGGGGGACGACATCGCCAACGAGGCGGAGATGCTGGTCCCCGAGCGGGACGAGGTCACGGCCAACCGCTCGTGGCAGAAGGAGAAGAACATGATCAACGACGCGTACCGCTCCGGGGTCAACGGGGGCGGGGACATGGGGGCCGACCTGGACAAGGACATCGACACCGCCGCCACCACCAACGAGAACGTGTCCTTCATCTGCAGCCAGGGGGCGCTCAAGGTCCAAGGCAGCAACGCAGGTGAGCTAGCGGTCCGATCGGTTGTGTGTTTTACCGTTGGCCGTTTTGGAGGTCTTCATGCGCGGGATGGTCTCGATCTTGAAGCTCAACTACGACCCGGTCACTCCTCCCTGCTGCAGAGTCATTCCAGGACATCCAGGTGTCTAGCACCACCCGGCCGCAGACTCCCGTCCCCATGGAAGGACACCATCCCAAACTCTCCAGCAGCCCGCCGAAAGCCTCCTCCGTTTGGCCCAACCTCAACTCTGCACACAAAAAAGGTACCAGCCGCCAGCTCGCGCAGTTATGCAAAGTGGGCCGTGAGAGCCTTCAGAATCATTTCCTGAAGAAGTTATAGAGTAACAAGGTTTTAGAATCGAAAGAAGGGGATAGCGCCATCTCTGGTGAACCAGGGAATATTGCATGAAATTTCTGATTGGTGCCAATTGGTTGCGAGGCATAGCAAATCCCTAACCATTCACTTGACTTGGCAGTCAATTCAACCAACGCCACAGTAATATAGTTATGGAAGTCATGTTTGATTGACGCACTTCAAAGATATGGGTCATTTTATCATTTTTATATTCCATCTCACTAAACTCGAAGTACTCTCTGTGTGTCTGTCCTTTGAATTTTCTCGACAACCGTTCAGCCGGAAGACTTCACACTTAGTGGGTGTTTTCGCAGAGGAGCGAAGGAAGTGCAGTGTTAAGTGTGAAGTTGTGTGGATCAGCGGTCCTTCAGAAAGCTGTCATACCAGAGGTCAAGCAAGGAGCCAGTTTCATACGTTTTGGGAGAACAGGCACTGCACTAGTGTAGTTAAGATTTATTTTTCAAAGTACACATCCATTAACATAAAAATTTGCACTTCAATGTAAATGTGTCAGTGAGCCACACGGCTAGTTTACACATGTAGGTCAACGACAAAACAATTACACTCAAATAAAATGTAAAAAATCCAGTAAAGACGGCTACGGACCTGTTCCAACGACTGTCCCTGAATGTCTGTTCCCCCCCCAGCGGTGACTTCCTTCAACCCCCCAAAGAACAAGCGGCAGAAGAAGTATCGCAGCGTGGTGACGGACATCTTTGACGGCACCATCGTCAGCGCGGTGCAGTGCCTCACCTGCGACCGGGTAAGAGCTGGCGTCGCAACACGACCTCCAGAAGGACGCCTCTGGTCACGCCCCGGCGTGACCAGGCTCCAGTCATAATAAATAGACGCCTGCATGGCCTGGTGAGCGAGGGAACGCGACACGTAGCCGTAATGGGTCCAGGCAATGTATTATTATTAATGTATATTGACCATGGTAATGCAGGGAATTCTGCACGGCACCGATTGGATTTGAGTGGAATGAATATATTAGATCAAATTGAATAATTCTAGTTAGATTATGTCGTATGGTCATTTGAAGGGCTACGTGAAAATACTAAGATGTATATATTGTAGTATTAGTAATAATATAGTGTTAAATACTTTTATATTGACATTGAAGACTGCACGGTTATCAATTGAAGGGAACCAGGCTCTGTGTTGATGGAAACAGAACTATCATGGCTGATCTTGTTCCCTCTGCACACACGGCAGGTGTCTGTGACCCTGGAGAACTTCCAGGACATCTCCCTGCCCATCCCGGGGAAGGAGGACCTGGCCAAGCTGCACTCGTCCACACACCAGACGTCTCTGGTCAAGGCTGGCTCCTGTGGCGAGGCGTACGCGCCCCAAGGCTGGATCTCCTTCGTCATGGAATACATCAAGAGGTACCTGCATCCACTGGGGTTGTTGTTGTTGTTGTAGTTGTCATTGTTGTTGTCGTCGTTGTCGTTGTTGATGTCAGCCATCATTGCGAGTTGCTGAACACGGGTGCAGCTCATCGTGCTCATTGGGGGCTCGTTAATTATTAGGGATGCACCAAAATGAAAATTCTTGACCGAAAAACGAAAATTAGGAAACCATGGGTGAAAACCGAAACACCGAAAGAAATTATTATGCCAATTATTAGTACCATTTAGGGTTGCCGGTATACGGTATTAACGGTGTTGAGGCCAACACCAAGTTATTTTTTATTATTATTTTCCAGTAATAAAAAAATAATTTCCGTCCTCTATAGGCCTAAAAAAAAAAAAGTTTGACACGAGTGTATTACTCGGTGTGAAAGTGTCCACACTGCGGCAACCCTAGTGCCATTGCATTTATGGCTATGACTGTGTACTAACTTCATTAAAATCAAGGCATTGCAATTTTTGCAAATCGTTATACGTGGGTCTTTCTCAGAAACATTGAAAAACGTCCACACCGCAGACATATTGGCATATTTATCCAGACAAGCGTGTGCTGGCCGCGCTTTTTGTTTGCGTCATCACAACTTTCTGTTTCGGCCGTGTTGTTTCGGCGCTAAAAGTATTTCGGCCAAAAACCGAAAATGCGCCTTTGGGCCATTTTCGGCCAAAAATTTTCGGTGGCTGAAAATTCGGTGCATCCCTATTAATTATTAAGTGCCCGATGGAAATGTGTGTATGCTGAGGTTATGGTTACACTTTAAAATGATGTGGAATGATTCCGAGTCAAGTAGTACCCAAGTAGCACATGGGTCATGGCATGGGAACAATGTGACAACTTTTCTTTCTACAATAATATGTTGCTGGTACATTTTGTTGAATGGGTGAATAGTAAAAGTGTTTAATTAAGCTTACAGTTCAGAATGTCCATTCTAATTCCATGTTGTCTGTAATTAAATGTCATATCATAATGCGAACCCCAACCCATGAGTTACCTTCTTACCCAACTTTGACTCCACTTTCTGAAAGAGTCCATTATCTGCCCGTCGTCTGCCTAAACGGAGCTTAAAGAGATTAAACATAATGTCAGAGTGGTGAGATGAAGGCCAGGGCTAGCCTGCTTATTCACTCCCAAAGCAAGCACTTAGAATTCCACTGTGTCTTGACCAGGAAACACCCACTTCTCCTTATTGGAACCAATTACCAATTATTCGGAGCGTGTTCTCGGTACTTATTATCTTATTATTCTGTTCTAGCTGGTTCTGGGGTCCAGTGGTCACACTACAGGATTGTCTCGCAGCCTTCTTTGCCAGGGATGAACTAAAAGGTAAGAAAACTGACGTTTGTTTAATGAGTACCGTCGTAGATGATGGGTTTCAGTGGTTTGACAGCGGGAGAACCATATGGCTGCCGCTGCCCGTCGCAGACAGCCGGTCGTCGTAGCAGCCTAGTTTTCCTTCCTCTTGTTCCTCTCGGGATTAATAAAGTGTCACCTTATATTAGACACTTGACTCTTTGTTTCTGTGTATTTTAGGGGACAACATGTACAGCTGTGAAAAATGCAAGAAGTGAGTGTTTTTCCAGCACAAATTAAAACGATCACGGTTTGGAACAATGAAACTGAATCTCAAACACCCACTCTTAACATTATCTCTGTACCCGTTTCCTTTTTTCTTGTCCTTATTTTAGGTTACGAAAACGGATGTCAAGATTCTGCAAAAGTACAGAGTTTGCCCTGAGGTATGCAAACCTCTAGGGTCCTTTTTCTTTTGACTGTTTTGTTGTTGCTGCAACAATAACCCACAACCGGGTCATTTTCCCTGTTTCACCATCGTCGTTTCATCGTTCCTCCTCAAAAACACCCCCGTTCCTCATCGGCATCGAACACAGATCCCTGTGGCATCCACCTGAAGCGGCTTCCGGCACGAGCTGATGTTCTCCACAAGATCGGCAAAAACCCACGTGTCCCTACCCCTGGACGGGCTGGACCTGGCAGCCCTTCCTGGGCAACGGACAGCGCGGCGCAGACCACCTCGTATGACCTGCTGTCCGTCATCTGTCACCACGGCACCGCCAGCAGTGAGTCGGCACGGCAACGCACACACACAGAGAGATACAGACACACAGACAGACAGACAGACACACAGACACATACAGACAGACAGACAGACAGACACACACACACACACAGACACAGACAGACACACACAGACAGACACACGCACAGACACACAGACAGACAGACACACACACACACACAGACACACAAACACAGACAGACACACAGACACACAGACACACAGACACACAGACACACAGACACACACACGACGGGATGCGGTCAGGCGCCCCCCCCCCCCCCCCTGTAATTGGAGCGTTTGTCGTTTGGCCACACCGTCAGCGCAGAGGTGTCGTTTCTAAAACTTCCTCTCCTCCTTGTCCAAAGGCGGCCACTCACATTGCGTACTGCGCGAACACCTCAACAACCTGTGTACGAGGTTTGACGACCAGAGTGTGAACGGAGGTCTCCGGTCCGTCCTGTCCAGAACGCCGAAGGGCCTACGTGCTCTTCTACAAGTGAGCTTTGTTCCGGCCGGGACCTGACCCGTCGGCTCCGCCGCAGACGGAGAAGCGGTTTGTGCGCCCCGTACTGACGCCTCTATTGTGTGGTGGCTGCGTGCGGCCCCGTGACGCTGACAGCCTCTTTGTGTGGTGTGTGCGTATCTGCCGCAGACGGAGAGCGGTTGTGCGCCCCGTCCTGACGCCTCATTGTGTGTGTGCGTGCGCCCCGTCCTGACGCCTCATTGTGTGTGTGTGCGTGCGCCCCGTCCTGACGCCTCATTGTGTGTGTGCGTGCGCCCCGTCCTGACGCCTCATTGTGTGTGTGTGCGTGCGCCCCGTCCCGCTGCAGGAAGAGCAGCGAGGAGGCGGTGAAGGAGCGGCGCCGGGTGACGGCGCTGATGAACCATGATGGAGCCCAGCCTGATGCAGTTTCTTATCGTGTCCCCCCAGTGGCTCAACAAGTTTCAGGACTTTCGCGGAGCCGGCCCATCTCCAACAACGTTCCTTCTGACTCGCACGGGGGTATATACAGCCCGACACCAGATGGCCCTTCCCAAAAAGCATATTTGTCATGTCACCCCCCCCCCCCAGGCCCCTCCAAAAGTAAATCTTCCCCCATCTCCATTCCCTCTTCTCCCAACAACCAGTGTCCTCCACCAAAGAGGCAGTGCTGCCAAGCAACCCATACCACCCCCCGTCCCCCGTCCCCCCATCCTGCTTTGTCTTTGATCCTTGTAAAGGATTTGAGAGTTGAAGGAAGGCTGTGCCCTATTCCCAGTAGTCCTGGACGGGCTTCAAAGGCTATTTTTTAATTCCCTTTCTTGAATGACTCTTTAAACTGCAACATGGCGGGAAGAGATGAGATGCCATTGATGCTATTTGCTATATATCTGTATTTTTTTTATCTATATATATTTTATTATTTCATTATTATTATTCATATTATTTATTATTTTTACGGAATTGGGCAAGTGAAGCACATTTGAATGTATCCATCTTCTCTGGGAGCCACCAGCAGTGTTTGGCAGGTGTTCTAACGGGTCTGGGAGACGACTCATGATTCTGAGAGTTTTTCACAACCGGCTTGCCGACTTGGACGTCTGAGCTCGGCTTTTCAGCGAACCCATCGAGGGCCGGAGGCTGATGCATGCCGCACACGGAAGGAGCTCATAACCGCTATTTCAGATTCAGGATGACCGGGGGTTCACTTCTCGTGTGTGTGTGTGTGCACGCGTTACCCTGGCTGGGAGATTCATCTTTTTTTCTATATTCTGTTGTTTCCTCCTAGGGGCTGGCCCCCCAAGCAAAGGCCACTGTAATCGACGACCTGGTGGGTGGATGGCTCGGCCGCAGAATGTATGGGACACCTTGTACAGCAGGTAGCCACCCAGGCCAACTCCAATTCCACTCATAAGCACACCCGTATAGAATACCGATTTTTTTTTTTTTTTTTTTTTTCTCTTTCATCAGCCTTAGCGCGATGACCGATATCGATTTTCTTGAGCCGATATTTGGAGGCCGATAGCTGGTCTCCTTCTCCTCGAATTCGCATCATAACACCTTTATCACAATAGATGATATACAAATGTTACAAGCCTCAATATGTAAAAGAGGAACATTTGAATTGAACTGTCTTGTTTAAAAAGAGAAAAAAGAAAAAAGAGAAAATACTGCGGAAAAAAAACGGCTGATGAACGAGACGTACAAGAAATAGGGCCGACATATCAAGTCGATCTCATAGTTACAGGAGCGCTCAGAGGCGACGCGCTCTGGGGTGGAGCTGGGTAATGAGAACCCGGCTGTCCCCCCCCCCCCCAGGTACTGGAGGAGGGGCCGCCGTGCAAACCACGCTGTATCGTGCTGCCCACAACCTGCCAGACGGGAGATTCGAGAGGCTTGGAGAAGAGCGGCGCAGGACAGAGCGGAGCGAGGCGGTACTAGAGATTGAGTGGGCAGCCGCAAGATGTGTATCCGTCGACCTGGTGCGCCGCTTTGGGCTGAGGCGCCACCGTCTCAAGGGCAGCCGACATGTTCGTGGCGGGTACGTCCAGCGGGGCGACGGCGCTCGGACTGTGGTTGGTGGGGGGTCGATGTGATCGATGTGTGGACGTGGTGGATCGTGGTGGACTGGGGCTTGAACGGTTAATCCCTCGATCAAGATCGAAATCGCAATTCCATACGAACGCGATTGCAAAGCGCGAGGTAGGAGATTATGTTATCCCGTTACTGACTGGAGATCACTGCCATTTAATATCAATCGATGTTTTAATATCAATTCATCTCAACACAGTCGGTCTGACTGAAAGGAAAGAGCTGTGTTACACGTTGACTGCTGTCCAAATGTTGTGCTTGGTCATGCTAAAGAATGTTTATTGCTTATTTTTTAGTGGATAAATCAGACATAAAGGAACTTAATAAGGTGAACCGACTGATTATAGATAAGGGTGCATGAGAATGAATAACAAACTAGTCATTACCTAACCTTCTGTTGCTGTTTTTGTTAATGACTAACGGTGACGCAGGCTCGCTCGCCTTTCAGCACAAGCGGATAGACCCCAGCAAGGGGGGCTGAGGGGAGAGGTGTGCGTTCGATCAGAGGCTCATCGATTAAATGCAGGGGAGGACAGACTCCGCCTCAGCCTGATGCCCCTCACCTAACAATGAAGGGAGTAGGGAAGGCGGAAGGGGGGAGAGAGAGGGTAGGGAAGGAGGGAGGGGGGGGGTGGAGAGAGGGAGAGAGGGGAAGTGAGGGAGGGGGGGGGATTGAGAGGAGGCACGGGGAGCAGAGGAGAGGAGGCGAGAGAGAGGGAGAGGGAGATGAGAGGGAGGAGGGGGAGATAGAGGGGGAAGAGAGAGAGATGATCTGTTTGAAAAGCGAAAGCGCCTTTAAATTGTGAAACTCAAGTGCATATAATCATGAGAAGCATATAGGGGGCTCTTTTGAGAGCCCCATATGGCGTTTCCCTCCTCTCAATCCTTTTTTGCACTCATCACTCGACTATTGATCCCTGCGCCGCTGTTTTTCAATTCTCGATCCCCCCCGGTCCTCGCTGCTGTCGGCTCTCTCGCAGCTGGACAAAGGCCATTCGCAGGAGGAGGAGTCTCCGGTGGGTCATATCACTGCATAGCATGCCAGGTGGTTCCGGGAATGCTGGAGGCGCTTTTGTCAATGAAAGCCGACAGATGGGAGGCTGGACCCGGGGCATGGCGAGCCCCCGCCCCGTTCTTTGAACGGCTGATTGGTTTGCCCAACATGCGCAAACGTATTACCCCCTGCTTAACAGGCCCTCCTTGTTTGATTATGTTGATAATTTTTTGTACCTCCCTACTTATGACTCGAGTGATGCGTCTCCCATGCTCTGTCGCAATCCATGCGGATACAGTTTTTTGCACGGTTGGCCATTCATAATCTATTAGTTTAGGCGCAAATATTCCTACGCCAAGTCCCGGCCACGAAAGAAATCCACAAGCTATGTAGAATCTAATCTCAAAGAGCACTGCCTTACATCACCCATGGTGCAGGTTCTCGCGTGCTGTGCGTATAGATGAGCCGCGAAATCCGCTTACCTCTACGACTCGTGCACCTAGAATATCTTATCTTTGAGCAGCTTTGCTGTTATCAAGGTATTCTCTATTTGGTCCTTCATTGTTTACCATTGGATCAAGAGAAGTGGAGAGCCGGCGATCACTGACACTATTGATGGCATAATGTTTTTTTGTCTTCTTTGTTCTCCTTCAAGATGCCATCCAGGGCCAAATCCGAAGCACCTCAACGAGTTAGGCAGGGAACAGAGAAATGGCCATACTGATACGCTGTTAAATTCAAGATCGGTATCGGTGTGTGACGTCGATATCGTTTTTCCCACTGCAGTAGCTCTGAGCTCGGTCACGTCAGTATGTTTGAAAATGATGTGTATGAATTCTGGTGCTTTGGATTCTAACTGGCTTTATCTTTTGTTTGGTGGAAAAGCTCCAACGATGTTTTCTTGGTTTGGATTGTATATTTCTTAAGTATTAACCTGTCTGGGGTCTGTCCCTTATTTGTTATCGCGATGAATCAGCCTCGGCTGGGGCTGGTGCCTGCCAACGGGCAGTAGCTGCTGCGCGGGAGTCGAGTATGAAACAGACAGCAGGGGATTAGCTATAAAGCTTATCCGGTCATCCTATAAATCAACTTTCAGGAGCGGACCGGGGCAGAATCTCGAGGAGACGTTGGAACTTCCCTCCACTTCCATCATGGGCGGCGGCCACTGGTGACGGTCGACCCACGCGATCGCCACGCAGGAAGCCCAGAGTTCGTACCAGTCCGAGGGAGCATCGAGTGGGAGACGCGCTCCGTGTAACAGTCCACCCAGGGAAAGACCCGTCCACACTCAGTACAAAACCCACTCACTTCACCAAGTTAACTAGATCAACCGACACCGCGGGCCTTCGTTCATGCGGAGGCGTATCACACTCTGTTTGCGTTGTTTTGCACATATTTAATATTATTGAAAAGCGTTTTGGATGGGGGAATGCGACCTCATCTCGCCGCTTTGGAGGCATCTGCCCGTTTGAAACTCCAGACACCGCATCTGATGCCTGCCGATTGCGTCTCAGCTCAGTGTATATTAACTTCTGTTTATATAGCGCTCCTAGACTAAAATTTATCGTTAGCCACTAGTTGAGTATGGCCACCGTTCCGTTTCGGGAATGTCTTTCCAGATGGCATGGCAAGCGCGAAGACTTAGCTCCACATTGTCGGTCGAGTCTGGGGTGAGGTGTGCGTTTCAAATCGTTGTCTCCCGCCCAGGAAGCGTTATGCTAATAGCATAGTAAGTACTATGGGTACCCCTGAAGATTACCACATCGCAAACATTGATAACTTTCACGAATAGATACAATGTGCGCAGCTAACGATTCATTGAAAGCCCAACCATGTCTGTATTCTTGACCATAATGAGCATAATGTGTATCTTGTCTAGCTTTTTGGTTAATTATAGAATCTGATTATTGCACATTGCATCTTGCTGTATACTGAACCGAGACGTGTCCTGTCGCATAAAGAAATACTGTCCAAGTGAAAAATGACAGACTAGCACTGACACTTGACAAGTAATCTTGAGATTATTAGAGGTGACTAATAACTCTAAAGTGGTCTTGGTGGAAATGTTTGTTGTTTTGCAATGTTCTATAGATGGGCAAAGTGGCATGCTAACACATGTGTGGTGGTATTTGAATGTAGCCAGTACTTTGTAGTACGATGGGTAATGTCTGGTTGTATTTTTGAATGTACCAGTACTTTATAGTACATGGGTATGTGTGTCCCAAGCCACTTACCCTTTTTATCCCCACTAGGGTATCATTTACTATGATGTGGAATTTACCTTTATACGTGAGAAAACTGTGACGGTCGGTTCTGGAAATGCATGTTTTTGACCACTACTTATTCACAAGCAAGACCGCCCAGCTGTGCTTCCCCATAAGCATAACCATTAAACGTGTATAATTTCGTAAGCACTTGCATTTTCACTCAAGTTCTGTAAATGTCTTCCCAAATACCAAAATACCAAATGTATTGTTTCATGACACAATCTGAAGGCATTTGGTAATATGAGCATTAGGTGTTTGCGAGAGCTGGATGAGCGGATAACGCAATGAATGTTGGCAATCTATTCCATAATTGCATTAGGACAAGAAAATTGGTTGCTCATCGTCTTGCTCGCTGATACGATTAAAAGTGTTAAAGTGTGTGTTAATACATTGTCTTAGCCATTTATTTAAAATGTAATCATAAATGGGTGCCTAAATAATAACCAAGGCAGAGTGCAGAGAACATGTTTTTGCTGACTTTGAGTTATCGTGTTAATTTACATTAAAAAAAGCTAATTATCTGCAAACATTGGTACTATTGTCAGGGGCCAAATGTCAGTATTGCAGTCTGATGAGCCCGGTCGAATTCGGCTCACACACCCGACTGGCTACTGGATTTCGAAGAACCATGGCTGCTACCGAACGTGTAGCAGATTTACGGAAGTGAGGTACGTCTGTTTCTTAAAGGTTATAAAGTAATTCTAAGGGCGAACCTCCAGTGCACGCTATCCATTACTCTTTATCATCAAAACACCAGTATATTGAGCTGCACCCTGGGTCGGTCCTGACTCGTTGTATTGGGCAAAGGGATCGCAGAAGTTGTAGGCGAAACAATCAGCTAGCTGCTAGCTAGCTGCTAGCCAGGGCTGCGCAGCTGCTAGCCAGGCTGGCGCTATGCTGCTAGCCAGGCTGCGCTAGCCCGTCGCAGCGGCTAGCGCAGCCGGCTTCCATTCCCGCCGCTGATGGACGGCGCGAGCTAATGGTGGGCTGCTGGCGCGCATATACCGCAAACCACTCGACGTGGGGCACGCGTGCTATAGCGCAGTTCACAACATCACGAGCCGACCACACGTAAAACACAGATGGTAGATAGTGGTTGTGTACATCTCCAACCGGAGTCCTTCTAATACCTGACGTTACGTCATTACCATCGCAGTGTTGTGATTTTTTTTTTTTTTTTTTTCTTCTATTCTTTTTATACAACGCGAATGCAGCGAACATAAACTAGCTCGGAGAGCGAACCTCCTACCACGCAGCTCAGGGTTAAACCGGAGGCGTGATGCACCAAACCCCTCCGATAGAAGTGGTCGTGGTAAACGAATGGTGACCGCATTTCAAATGATGGGGCAGTGTTTTTTTTCCTCCTCAGCCGCAACCATAGTTTTAGCCCCCCCTCGGTTCAGCTAGCATCGCATAAAGCTAGCCGGCTAACAGCATGCTCAACTAAGCATGCTACAATCCAGCCGTGTTGGAGCCGCTGAAGTTGTCTTGTTCTGCTGCCTAACCGTTTAGCTGGCCACCACGTGTGTGTGTGTGTGTGTGTGTGTGTGTGTTGTTGAGTGTGTGTGCTGATGTGTGCTGTGTGTCGTGTGTGTGTACGCCAAGGCGTGTTTGCCTCGACTGTCGACTGGTCCTGGCTTCAGCTCTGTGCCTGTTTTTAAAGTAAGCAGACTAGCAAACGGAAGAGGGGGGGCTGGTGGTATGGCAGGTGTAGGAGTGGTTTCAGTGTTGTGGGGTACACTGTTGTGCCTCCCATACTTTTGTAACGCTTACATGGGGATGGCTGGCTGCTGCGCGCTGTGAGCGACGGATATGAACGTTTTTTCTCATGGGGTGATGTTTCGCAATTTGCACTGTCGTGGTTGAATTTTTTTGTCTATCGTGCCATGGGAAGCTAAGAGCTAATAACCGCAGCAAGCGAACCCCAAATCGGGGACTTGTGGTTGTACTAACGGAGTAGTTTTAAGGTGTACGAGTCTTGGTCGGGGAAGTGTTGGCAATCTTAACGTTCTATACCGGGCCCCGGAAGAATAGCACATCTTCTCGCCAGTCTAAACTGGTTCGGAGACTTAACAATGTGCATGTCTTTCATTATACGAGTGGGAATGGTGCTGACTGGTTTTGGACCAGGGAAGTTAGTTTCGTTTGGGTCACAGAACTCTGTAGGTTATGGTTTATGGTTATGGTTATCCCGCGTTGCACGTGTCCATCTAATGTCCACAACTAGTAGTGCCCGCGCCGTTTTACAAACAAGGAAAGTCCTTGATTGAACCCTGCTACCGCCAGTCCCACAACACACCTCAGGCATGTCGACACTGAGCCAAAACGAGAACGACGCCTTTATGCTTGGTCAACTTTTAAGAGGTGAGTGTTCAACAGCACACGTGTTCCCTTCTCATAGCGAGCAGCGAGTTACTGCTCGGTCCGAAAATCGAGAACTAGCGTTATGGCAATAAGCTACTGAAAAACAGCACTATCGCTGCTGTGCCGCCAGTTGGATCCTGTACGCTCGACGGCCCCCTATGTGCTTCACTATTGGTAGGGATACCAATAGAGAGTCACCAGCCATAGAAGAGTTCCGATCACCGGAGCCAATCCTTTCTGTTTGTATCGGTGCTTTCGGGTTGAAAAGTAAGTCATAATTGTTTTCTAGGCTGGCTGGGTCAAATTATGTTTCGAATTAAGGACGGCAGTGAATTTTATCTGAATAACATACACGACTGTCTGTTCCTTTCCACCCGTTAGGTTGAGAGAGAGAGAGATTAGGCGTCTCATCATATGGGGTATTTTTAGTGCGAGTGTGGTGTGTAATATCTGCGACCTGGCTTTCATGCCAAGCCTCCCGCCCGGCTAAGGAAATGCGATTTCAAAATAGCCAGTAGCCTTCCGAGCTTTAAATGGTGCTTGTGGGAGCAAAATAGCGTGAGCTAAATGGGGTGCGGAAGTTACTTCAATGTAAATGTTAGACTGGAAAGTTTTTAAAATGGAGTTGTGACCAGATGTAGGTCCTTTCAAAGCACGTCAAAGGGATTCCATGGTCGAGCACGAATATGCGGCCAGAGCAGGTTTTGTTCGCTTTCAAGACAGGGTCGCAGTCGTTTTTTCTGTTGGTACTTGGAAAATCACTATTAGGTCACTTAGATTCCAACTCTTGATTTTTATTTGGTCCACTTTTGGTCCCATTTATTAAGGTGAAGACAAATGACCCGCATTGTTATATCCGTGGTGTATGACATCATTCCACAAAGCCTGTCTCAGCGGTTCCCATCTGATATATATCTTGTGGTCTTTGCCGTTACACAAAAATGTACAGCACCGTTGTTAATTCAATTGGATTATGGACCAAATTGTTTATGGTTCCATTTATGAATGTTCAGGTGCCTAAAATAGATCTATGACAAAAACTAACTAAAGTGTATCAAATATGAAGGCCCTTTATGGTTGGCGGTGGTCTTTTGTGTGACCCTAGCGTGCCCTACGCCGCGTCTTCATGCAGTTGTCTGTGGGTGTTGTCATGCAGGTGCCCAGATTCTGCTGACTAGGAGAGTGGAGAAGAGGAGGAGCGAGGAAGGAGAAAAGTAGGGAGCCGCAGGAATGAGGACGCTGTAAGGCCCCCACCGTAATTATGGCCCGCGTCCGTTCCTCGCGCGTACACCGGTCATGTCAGTGGGGCAAAATGGACTGGACGAGAAACTTCTGTGGCCGAACCCTCAGGAAACCCGAAAGCATCGCCCCGCGGACGAGACGGGCGGCGTGCCCCCGTGCCCCGGGCCCTGCTGCCAAGAAGAAAGCAGGGAGACGCGGCAAAAGACGGCCAGTCCCACGCAGTCCCCGTCGCCGGGCAAAGGTAAGCGGACCCTCAAGCGTCTCCGTGGAGGGCGAGCCGTGGACCGGCTCCCAAGGAAGCGGCAAGGATGATCGTAGCGCCGCGCGTTGCCGCCGTTAGGAAGGAGGGGTCTGACGCCTGCGTGAGGGGAAGGGGGGCGCCGGGAGCTTGTCCCTCCAGCTCAAGAAGGCCAAAGCAGGGCCCGCCTTCCGAGAGTCCTCCGGAAGTGAGACTGAGGACGACAGCGCACGAGGAGGAGGAAGGATGAAAGGAGACGACATCGATGAG
>OLKM01004886.1:0-19451 GCA_900291075.1 Melanogrammus aeglefinus | reverse complement strand
ATATCTCGGACGGTTGTTATCTTAACTCCTTTATCGTGCACAACAATACTTCATTTGCTGGTTCGCACACCAAAAGAAACAAAGCACTCACTAAAAACACGGCGTCATGTAGGTACAAACGTTTCCTTTACGAGGGCTTCAAGTGGTTGATTTTTTAAGAAGGTCTCATAATTCTTGATAATATTAAGATATATAAAGAAAACCTATAAAACAACTCAATAGTGGCGTTATAGAATCGACAGCTTTTTAGCAGTAGCCTGATTGAGACATGCGTTTTGCTCCGATTGTCAGCCTGAGGGACGCTGGGTCCCAGCGATACTGAGAAGTAGGCTTATCGGATTTTAATTCTGAACAACGAGTGGACCATGTTCAAGCCGATTAAATAACATTAAAATAAGAAAAGTAGCGATGATTGAAAAGCGATACTTTTATAAAATTTTACGGCTTGTTAGTGACTCAAACAACTGTTACGATCCATAATACGATTACAAAGCTATCTTCTCTAGAGTGTAAGAGTGTCTTGCTTATAAATACACGGTGTCCCTTCTGCGGTTAAGTGACTTAGATTTGAGTGGGTTGTGTATATTAAAGTACGACTGGAGTGGCTTGCTTGGATGACTCATTCCCGCACCTGGCGTGGTCTAACATCTCGCCGTTTGCTCGCGGATATTGTAATCCGTTAGAAGGGTTCTTGATGACACGTTACACGCTACACAAGCCTCACTAAAGATTAAAGTTGCAGCCCGCATAGCGCTTACCCTAGACGAGCGTTAGGACTGATCAGACAACCTGACGGTAGCAGGCACATTTGCTCTTCCTGATAGTAGCAAAGTTTGAACTACTGCCTGTAGCAGATAGGCAGGCGGTTGTTTAGCTTCCAGCGCACAGCTGGAAGCTACCCTGACATAGAGTGGCCCCTCGCCGTACCCGCTATCCATGCTTTCGATGGTGTCACACTTCACGGGGATGACGGACGTGGGTCTCTCCATCAACCCTGGAGGGTAAGGCATCGCACACTGCAATCTCGGTCACAGCAGGGAGGGTAGAGCGCTTCTGGATGGAAGCATTATTGTGTATGAGTAGTTCATATTTTGTCGATACGCTTGTGTAATGTGTGGTTTGTGTTATGTGTCGTGATCTCTGTGTACTCTCCCGTGTGTCTCTCGTCGCTCAATCGATCTCTGTCTTCTCTTCGTCTTTTGTCGGAACACAATGTAGATATATCTGTGTAGTAGTGAGTGTGTGTGTGTGTGTTGTGTGTGTGTGTTCTGTGGAGTGTGTTGTGTGTGTGTGTGTTGTGTGTGTGTATACGTGTGTGTGTGTGTGTGTGTCTGTGTGTGTTTTACCTGTTCATCTTTGGGTCATCAAGCTCTACACTATCAGACACATGCGCCATTATCAAACGTGCAACGAACAGGAAATAAAGGTTAGAGTACAAAGACATTGTTGAGTTAAGTACGATTTAGTCCAAATAATTTCCCTTTTGCTGTGTGAGAGAGAGAGAGAGAGAGAGAGAGAGAGAGAGAGAGAGAGAGAGAGAGAGAGAGAGAGAGAGAGAGAGAGAGAGAGAGGGAGTAAGTGGGAGAGAGTGAAAGAGAGTGGGAGAGAGTGAGAGAGAGAGAGAGAGAGAGAGAGAGCTCTCGGAAAGAGGAGAGAGAGAGAGGAGAGAGTGGGAGAGAGTGAAAGAGAGTGGGAGAGAGTGAGAGAGAGTGAGAGAGAGAGTGAGTGGGAGTGAGTGGGAGTGAGAGAGAGTGAGAGAGTGAGAGAGAGAGAGAGAAAGAGAGAGAGAGAGAGTATGAATTCATTAATGAAATAATGCATGTATGCTGTGAAGGAGCTAAACCGCGTTCAATAAAGCACTGGGGTATCGGTCGGTGTATGAGTGAATGAGTGAATGAGTGAGTGAGTGTTTGATGTGATGAAGCTCAGAGCCCTGTTGTCTGCGTCACAGAGCCAATAAAACAAGAGCATCCAGCGGTGGAGGACACAAACATTGCTCGCATGCAGAACACATCACCGCCTTGCTCCTCGCTCCTACGAATTGGGAGCACACTAGTTATTTTCTCCCCACAAATTGCAGCTCCACACTGCTGCCCAAGAGGCCAAGCCATTACACTCTGCTCTCCATCTTGTATCCCGGAAAAAGGAAATGCAATTTTTATGTAAGTGAGGAAGTGCAATTTTTATGTAAGTGAGGAAGTGTGTGTGTGGTGTGTGTGTGTGTGTGTGTGTGTGTGTGTGTGTGTGTGTGTGTGTGTGTGTATATATATATATTTTCAGTCTTCTTTAAATTCAAGGAGTATTCAAGTGTGTGAGTGAGAGAATGCTCATGCGTGTGGGAGAGAGAGGGAGAGGGAGAGAGTGGAAAGAGAGAGAGAGAGAGAAAAATAGAGGGAGAGAGATTAATGTAGAGAAACGGCGAGTGAAGCAGAGAGGGTAAGATAGAAATGAGTAGAGGTAGAGAGAGAGAGGTTGTGCGTGCGTGTGCATAGTTCACACTGAACTCCTTCTAGGGCATTGAGACTGTTGACTGGACTGAAAGAGGTTTGATAAACAGCTTGTGATGAAACGAAGGGGGGGGGGGCAGTTCGAAATGGAAGCCAAAAAATAAACCCAGGTTTTTACATTTATGCTAACAGCGTAACAAAACCCGAGAGGTGGTTGGTGGCAGGAGGTCAACGGGGGAACGTGTTCGACGTGCTAGGTTAGCTGCTACATTAGCCTGTTAGCATTTTATCATGCTAGCAGAGCTGGGCTACGAAGTGGAGCTCTTAGCCGTTACCCCTCCACGCCTCGAAGCACTAGCTCAGCCGCTACCTTAGCACGCCAGCTACAATGTGGAGCAGAAGAAGACGAAAAGGAAGAGAGGGTGACCGGAGCCTAATTGAGTAGTCTTATGTTATTTTAGGTCGCCGATGGATACGCCGAAGGGGGGAAGAGGGAGGGTGGAGTCAGACGTATAATGAAGAATGAGAGTAGATGGCGGCGTTATCGTTTCATCACAGCGGAGGGTGAGTAATGAGCGAGCTGATTGGAAGGGAAGTCAGTCACCGGATATTATAATGCAGGGAATACCACTCATTAGCAGACCGGGAACAATGTGCGCTCTCTCTCTCAGTCAGTCAGTCAGTCAGTCAGTCAGTCAGTCAGTCAGTCAGTCAGTCAGTCAGTCAGTCAGTCAGTCAGTCAGTCAGTCAGTCAGTCAGTCAGTCAGTCAGTCAGTCAGTCAGTCAGTCAGTCAGTCAGTCAGTCAGTCAGTCAGTCAGTCAGTCAGTCAGTCAGTCCAGTCAGTCCAGTCAGTCAGTCAGTCAGTCAGTCAGTCAGTCAGTCAGTCAGTCAGTCAGTCAGTCAGTCAGTCAGTCAGTCAGTCAGTCAGTCAGTCAGTCAGTCAGTCAGTCAGTCAGTCAGTCAGTCAGTCAGTCAGTCAGATATTCAGTCAGTCAGTCAGTCAGTCAGTCATCAGTCAGTCAGTCAGTCAGTCAGTCAGTCAGTCAGTCAGTCAGTCAGTTCAGTCAGTCAGTCAGTCAGTCAGTCAGTCAGTCAGTCAGTCAGTCAGTCAGTCAGTCAGTCAGTTCAGTCAGTTCAGTTCGGTCAGTTCAGTCAGTTCAGTCCAGTCAGTTCAGTCAGTTCAGTCAGTTCAGTCAGTTCAGTCAGTTCAGTCAGTTCAGTCGTCAGTTCAGTCAGTTCAGTCAGTTCAGTCAGTTCAGTCAGTTCAGTCAGTCAGTCAGTCAGTCAGTCAGTCAGTCAGTCAGTCAGTCAGTCAGTCAGTCAGTCAGTCAGTCAGTCAGTCAGTCAGTCAGTCAGTCAGTCGCTCTCTATCTGAGTCTGTGTGTCTCTCATTGCCTGTCTGTATGCCTTTCTCTCACTCTTTTGCTCGCTCGCTCTGTCTTAGTCACTCTCTCGAAATCGATCGGATTGACGTGTTGATCGACATCGGATTGACATGCTACCCCATGCCTTACTATTCATGGATTCCTTATGGAGTTGCCGTCATGTCTCTGTTCTAGTAAATGTCTGCATTGTGCAATAGGGTCAGGTCCCACAAGACGCTCTCTCTCTCTCTCTCTCTCTCTCTCTCTCTCTCTCTCTCTCTCTCTCTCTCTCTCTCTCTCTCTCTCTCTCTCTCTCTCTCTCTCTCTCTCTCTCTCTCTCTCTCTCTCTCTCTCTCTCTCTCTCTCTCTCTCTGAAAATCGATGGGATTGATGAATTGATGGACGGGTTTCTATTGGAGTTGTTGTGTGCTGGGGTCCAGTCCCCAATGTGTTGTATGTTTGCACTAATTTACTCAAACAAGGTCAAATTATGAGTGATGAGAGGGGAGGGGGGGGGGGAGGAGAGGGGAGGAGGCGGGAGCTGAGGATGAGGTGAGGAGGGGGGAGGAGACAGAGACACTAAACAAGTGGGGAGGGGGGAGGAGGGGTGAGGCGCTCTCTCCAAACTCTTCGTTCGTGGTTTCTAATTTTGTAACACATCTCTAAAACCCGTTGTTCTGAAACGTCTTCTTCTAGTTTACCCCCTCTAAGATAGCCACCGCCGAAGGTCAGAGCATGGATAGGGCAGTAGTTCAGGAGGCATAGTGGGTTGACTGGTAACCCGAAGGTTGCTTGTTGAATCCCCGGCTCCACCTAGCTGGGTGTCTAGGTGTGCCTGAGCGAGACACCTCACCCTGACTCCGCCCTGACCAGCAAATGCATTTTTTTTTAACGGACATAACTTTTTTCATAACAAAACCCGGAAGCATTTTGAATCTTAAAAGGAGATACAATGACCTTCCTAAAAGAATGAATATCTGGAATTTCATCCTCAGCGCTGGCCATCTTGTTTTTTCCAGATTCAAATCCAAGTCAGAAGAACACAGAACACACCCAATCCAATTTGATAAAATCGTTCAATTAAATGAAGTTACATTTAATTTGTATAGCCCTTAATCATAGTTCCAGTCTCAAAGGGCTTTGAACCCATGTATCTTCCTGACTGGGATTCAACCTTGACTCTCAAACTGTTCTCTCTCTCTCTCCCTCCTCCCTCTCTTTCTCCTCTCTCCCTCCCCCTGTCCCCTCTCTCCCCCCCTCCCTCCCCCTCCTCCTCCCTCTCTTCCCATCTCTCCTTGTTCTCAGGGGGTAGAGCGAGGTTGACTTATAACCTGAAGGTTGCTAGTTGGTGTGCGGAGGTGTCCCTGAGCGAGACGTCTCAGCCGGACTACTCCTGATGAGCTGGCTGGCGCCTTGAGGGGTCGACTCTGTCGTCGGTGTATGAATGTTTGTGTGAACCGTTGTCAGTCGCTTTAGATAAAAGCGTCTGCTGAACGCCCTGAATGTAAATGTAAAATGTAACCACTTCGCCTCCCACAAGCTCAGGGAGCCAAACGACAAACACTTAACAGTCCCTCGCGTTTAGGGACCTCTTGGAGTAAGCGAGAGCCTCGTAAACAGCTCCAAAAAAACACAAGAGCACTTAAAACACAAAACATCCACATTGTCTTCAGCCTTTTTTTTTTCTCACTTCCCATTTTTTTTATTATTTACTGAATGTGCATCCTTATCCGACAGGCACCCCGGGCCCTTCACATATCAGAGCAGCTCTTCGCTCAGGCTCGGAGCCCCGCAAGCTCCCATAAAAACAGCAGCACAGGAGATTATTTACGAGGATGAATATTAAGTGTGAGACCTCCGTCGTTCTCTCTCCGTCCTCGTCGGTGGCTCAGCGTTTTACTGATAGAGTTACCGGCAGATTAATGTAAAGACGCCGTCTTGTGAGGGTGGTAGTCATATTTCAGAGTATTCCGGGCACAGCTTTGCAGGGGAAACCAATCAAACGACAGAAACCCACTCAGCGGAGAGAGCGTTTTCCCTTTGTTTCAGTTTCAGTTTTTTTCTCTTTCACTTTCCCTTTGTTTTAGTTTCCGTTTCACTTTTTCACTTTCACCTCTCCTTCTCATTCAACTTCACCTTAACCATCCCCTTCACCATATACAGTACGTACGTCTGTATCTGCACATAAGGCCACAATTTTTGATCATCACCATCAGAGGGCCACATGACCGCACTCTTCCACTAATCGAATATGAGAGAAGCTACAAAATAATTGTAAATAAGAACAAAATGTGTGTATATTTATGTTTATTACTGGTGGCTGGTGATCAAATTTGTGGGTCAAAAGATTTGTGGGAAAGGTTGAATTTCGGTAGGTGTGATTTCCTGTATTCTGGTTCATTTTGGGCACGGCGTTGCTCCGTCCCGGTACCGTACTGTCCACAGTACACATTAGCCAAAACCGTTGAATGGTTACATGCGGCCATTCCAACATGCGCCAGACACCTTTGAGTAGGCCTACCACCATTCCGACAATTTACCAATCAGTGGCAGTGTCACACTAAAATTGTACCGGGGGGCGAAAATTGTACCGGCCTACGTAATCCAGGTTCCAAAATTCCAAACCTGCCTGGCGATCGCGTTGAACGATGATGTAGGAAGGTTCATGAACATTCGCGAACATTTGTGCTCATTCAGTGAGCGTCACAAGACGAAATAACATTAAACAGATACGACTTATTTTACAAATGACATTTAATAGCGTTGCTAACTTTATATTTGTATTGTATTTAATTGTTTAATTGCATTTAGCTATTAAACTGAGTGTTTAACGTGTATCATAGTCTAGCTAGCTTGTGTTCATTTAATTTAGATAGATAGATAGATAGATAGATAGATAGATAGATAGATAGATAGATAGATAGATAGATAGATAGATAGATAGATAGATAGATAGATAGATAGATAGATAGATAGATAGATAGATAGATAGATAGATAAGCAGACAGATATATTGATTGAAAATGGTGTCACTTATTTCTATTTTCTTGTATCTGTCGTCTCAGATGTAGGAAGCAGGGCCCTCTCACGGAGAAACGGCAGATCCGGAGGGATGCAAAAAATTCCACTCTTAACGGTATTCTGTTATTAAATAAATCACATTCTATCCAGTCCATCTTAATTCATCTTCCATTTTCACAAATTATTCAGGACCCCCTCGAAAACAAGATGCTTCATCTCAAGGGGCTTATCCTGCCAATAAATAAATAAAATGAAATGAATGGTTTGACTTTATATCAAATTTTCTTTTAATTGTATATAATATATATTATATATATATATATATATATATATATATATATATATATATTATATATATATATATATATATATATATATATATATATATATATAAAACCAAAAACGTATCTAGCTCTCACATTGATGTTTGATATTTTCAGGGTTACTGACGTAAACACTGGCACTCACATTGATGTTTGATATTTTCAGGGTTACTGACGTAACTGACAATAATCTTGTGCAGCTGGAGACCTTGGATGGAAAGCCATTGAAGACCAGGAAACCCTATGATTCAGTGAAGGAATTTGCCATTGATGTGGATGTGCACTGCCTCTGCAGACGGACCACCTGGCAAAGAAAATAACCTCTGGTCCCATGCAGGAGGTGTGGAAGGCCCTTTCACCAGTCCTGTCTTTCCAATGTACAGAATATTTATCAATACATTTGTCTAAATTGTCAAATCATATTCTAACTCTTCTGCTCAGTTTTTTTTACCCATTGAAATTTATGGAACGTAAAATGTAAATATGCATAATATGGAGGGATGCCTTTGTAGGACTGGTAGGTATGAGTCCCTTTGCTGGAGACTTATTTGATTCTTGTTAATATTCAGATTTTCCTGAATAGTTCTACTGTCAATATTGCTGTTTGTATGTTATGGATATTGTATATATTTAAAGCATCTTCTAAACAGTATAATATAGCCTGATAAATGATTAATTTCTGGAATAAATAAAATATGTTTAAGACTTTTGTTATTTTTGATTGTACAGCACTTTGATCAACAGTCGTTGTTTTTAAATATGTTCTATAAATACATTTGAGTTGAGTTGAGTCAGCCTTAGAAAAAAAAAACTCTCTAAAGGTGAGTCGGTCTTGACGTCGGTGAGAGGGATTACGACTAAAACCGACCATTTTTCCATTCCATTTTTGTTTTCCATTGTGGTTTTGTTTCCTTCTTTGTCTATCCTTATCTCAAAGACATTTTCCTATCCCTACCTCTCACCTTTTTCATTTTATATTGAAGCATGATATAAGATTGTTGTCAATGTTAGTTGTATATCTGAGGCAAATAACATATATGGCCTGGTGTTGGATTAATTGAAATGCGATTGAAAGGTTTAAGTGATGCTATGTGTAATGGTAGGGTCAGTATGTTGTGTTAGTGCAGTGGACAATAGTGCAAACAGTGTTAATAGATTCAACATAGAGAAGACAGCCAGTTTCAGAAAATCATTTATGCCCTAGCGTTCAGATTTATTTAACTCCTCCTGAGATGAGATAAGAAGTACTCTATCACAAAGATGTCCTATTCTTCGATCCCAAAATATCTGCCATTTTGTTAAATAAATATATTTCCCCATACTGTGCTTGCTATCTATCTATCTATCTATCTATCTATCTATCTATCTATCTATCTATCTATCTATCTATCTATCTATCTATCTATCTATCTATCTATCTATCTATCTATCTATCTAGCTAAATGAAATCAGGGAAATTAAATTAACACAAGCTAGCTAGACTATGGTACACTTCAAACACTCACAAAATTCGATTAAACAATTAAATACAATACAAATGTAAAGTAAAACAAGTGTTATCTGTATTATGTTATTTTGTCTTTGGCAACATGAGCGCAAATGTTTTTTGAAACCTGCCCGGCAACGGATAATCGCGTCTAATGATGAGGTAATGTTTCGAACGCGGATTACGTAGGCGGTAAAATTTTCGCCCCCCGCCCAATTTTGGTGTGATAGCGCCAACTTCAGGTCAACATTTGGGGATCATAAATATTTGTTTTAAATGTGTTAGACCCACCCCTTAACACACAAATTCTTGAAGGGGATCAATACAAATAAACCAACAGTTTTTGTCCATAGAGGGCTCTCTACAAAGATTGGCATAGGCACCCTGTTTCTGCCGCTGAAGTAGGCCTACCCAACTGCGGCTCCATATTCTTGGCTTTCTAACTCGATCGCCATCGCTTTTTCATTAGGCCTTTTCATATTGCCAAGCTGGTTCGGTCGCGCCTTGGCACGCCCTGCGATTTCACCGTCTTATCTCAAGTTTCCTGTATAAAACCGAGGCTAAAATCTCCCGTTTGTCACAGAGCGGGCTTTCTTGGTTCACTGGAGGAGGAGGGTTGCGCACGGAGTCTAGACCTCTTTAGAATAATTTGAATACTCCCAAATGTTTTTATTTTTTTATGAATGAAGACACCCACATGCAAGAATGAGTTCACGTCTGAGTGTAGGCTACAAACGCGATTAACTATTTACAAGTGCAAAAACGGCAAATTATTCTTTATTTTGCTGCTTTTTTATCCCGACAAAAGCTTCCTAAGGACAGTTCCTCTGCGTCTTTCTTGTAGATCATCTTTCAGTCTTTGTTTAATACGACTGCATCATCTTCTCTCACATGATCAGCAGCTCGCGGTTTCGCTCTCTCTCCAGTTAGAACTGCTCATGATGATATCGCTGCGTTGTCTCTGTGGAGACAGCGCAGCAACACCTCTACCCAAGCCCCCCCCGGAACAGCGGCGCTGTCGCATTTACATCAGAATGAAACCCAATAAACCACCAATGTGTGTAGGGTCCGGGAGGGTAATTTGGGGTGCTAGCTTAAGCAGGCTATTTACCTCGGGCAGTGTAAATGCGCAGACTGTTCCGCGAAAAAGGTGGGCATAAGACGGCATATTTGGCAGTATAAAGATGCCTAAAGTAATGCAAAAGTAATGCTAAATTAGGCTACTTTTTAGCGTGATGCTGATGCTGTTGCGGCTCTCAGCTGTGCCAGAGCGTTCACAGCTGCACAGGAAACCACCTGACCGCTGCCGCCCGTTGCAGCAATGTGAACTGGCCAGTTATTAGAGTCTCAGGCTGTCTCCTCGCAAGGAGTAGCAACAAGTTGCGAGTTGCAAGCAGTTGTGTCGCGTCTCTTTGGTCTGAACTGGGCTTAAGCAAACTAGACACATGGGTTTGCCTTTGAATTCCATGAACAGAAACTTTGCTTCTCATCTTGACTGAAAGGTACAGTTTTCTTGAGCGAGCTTGCTTCTTCTTCTTTCGTGTATCGTCTTCATATGTCCAACTTCGTGTCGTGTAGCCACTCCCTCGTCTCAGGTCCCACTTGGAAGAGGCCCTCCTCTGAGGGTGGTCTATGCCGGGGACAGGTGGTGATGATGTGGTCGGCAGTCTGCTCAGGCTCCCCGCACTCACATGCTGCACTGTCTGTTAGGCCCCACTTCTTCATGGACGCTTTGAAGCAGCCAACCCCTGTGCGAAGGCGGTTCAGGAGGGTCCATTGCCGGCGAGGTAGATCTTCTCCCTCAACGCCACCTCCAGGATCCTGGATGTAATGGTGTAGGCGTGTCTGTCCTGCTGACTCCCACTCCTGCTTCCATGCCACTGCCAGCCAGGCTTTGGTTGTCAAATCCTCCGGGATGGAAATAAGCATCTCTTGTGCGGCCTGATTGTATGGGTGGCGGGACTTGAGTCTGCTTGGAGGTGTTGCCATGGTGGTGGTTTCATGGAGGAGGTGCCAGCTGTGTTCCTGGGCTTTCCTTGCCAGGGCGAGGGTAGCGGCCTCTCGCCGTAGGCCGGCTGGCGCTATTCCTGCTAGGACTGGCAGGTAGAACACGGGGGTGGGTTTCAGGCAGCCACTTATGATCCGGAGGGCATTGTTGATGGCCGTATCGACCTTCTTGGCATGTGGGCTTCTACTTCCAGGTTGGGGCACAGTACTCAGCTGCAGAGAATATGAGGGCTTGTGTGGAGATACGTAGAACCTTGGCCGAGGCCCCCCAGGTTGTACCAGCTAGGCGCCGGATGAGTGTGAGACCCTTGCTGGTTACTTTTAGCCCTCACTTCATCCAAATGCTGTTTGTAGGACAGTGTCCTGTCCAAGCGTACGCCCAGGTACTTTGGGGCCTGCTGGAACTCCAGGGGTTTGTTGTCCACTGAGATCTCCAGCTCCCTTCTTGCTTCCCTGTTGCAGAGGTGGAATGCTGCTGATACAGTCTTTCCCTTACTGAGCTGCAGTCGCCAGCTTCGAAGGTAGGCAGCCAGGACGTCCATGTCCTGATTGAGACGCTCTTCAACCGCCTTCCATGTGGGCCGGTGTAGCATGATGGCTAGATCATCCGCGTATCCATACCTTCTAGATGTCGTCACCGGTAGGTCAAAGATGTAGATGTTGAAGAGCATCGGTGAGAGGACAGACCCTTGTGGGACCCCGTTTCTCAGCCTCCTGAGCCTGCTGCACTGGCCGTCACTGGTCTGGAGAATGAAGCTGCGGTTTGACAGCATCTCCATGATGAAGTTGACCATATGACGGTCCGGGATTGTTCTCAGCAGCTTCAGGTGGAGTCCGAGGTGCCAGACGGTGTCGTAAGCAGCAGTCAGATCCAGTAGTACCACCCCAGCTTTTGGTTTTTGGCCTGGAAGCTGTCCTCGAGATCTTGTGTGAAAAGGGTTACCTGGTCCACTGTAGACCTGCCCCGGCGGATGCCAGCCTGTTCCCTCGGTAGCTGTGAGTCAACTACTGGCTCAATTCGGCTGTGTATCATCCTCTCCAGGATTTTAAAAGGGACGCACAGCAACGAGATTGGTCTGTAGGACTTGGGGTCATCCGCAGGTTTGTTGGGTTTCAAGAGGGCTATGACAGCGGCCCGTCGCCATGCCCTTGGGAGCTTGGACCTCCGGAGGCACGCAGAGAAGAAAGCACACAGCCAGGCGGATGTTATTTCACTCTGGTGGATCACAAACTCTGGGTGGATGTTGTCGGAGCCTGGTGCCTTGCCTTGTTTGAGTTTGGCCATAGCGTCCTTGAGCTCAGCTAGTGTGAAATCTCCTGACAGGTTGGCATTGACACTGGCCGCCCGAGAGAGACTGGATACCTCGTGGGATGTTGAGCGGGCAAACTCTTTGTCTGCGTCTGGGAAGCGGCCATTTTTCAGGAGTTGGGCTGCGATGGGCGTTTGCTGTCACAGGGCACTTGGGAGGCGGTGTACTTCTTCCTGAGAGCTGGTTTATGGTCTGCCACGCTTTACGGCTGGAGTGGGTAAAGTCAATCGACTCGACGACCTCTGTCCATCTAGCCCTGCGAGTGGCGTCCAGGCTTCTCAAGCAGTGCCGTTGCTGTCGCATCCACTTCAGCTCTTGAGCTAGCCCTGCTGGTGGTCTCGCAGGAGGTGGTTGCACTTCCTCGTTTCCAACCCGGGATGTAGTTTTGCATTTGTAGCCTCGTGGTATGGTTTTCTTCGCTGCCCCTGTCAGCACTTCACAGTAGGCTGCATATGCAGCATCCACATTAGGAGTGTCTGGGTCCGGGAGGGTGACAGATCTTCTCTCTGTGTCAACAGAAAAAGCATGCCAGTTGGCCTTCCGGAAATTCCATCTTTTGACAGGCTTCCCTGCGACCGGCTGCACCAGTGATGGTATTCTGATGACAGACGGTCGGTGGTGTGATCGGGGGAACCTGTCAATGACCCTTCTCTCTGGCATCGGGTCCTTACTGTGGAACACAGCAAAAGTGAGCTTGCTGTAGTTTCCCATCCCTGTTCTAGGGCAACCCAAATTCTGTTTCTGTTACAGTTTTTCTCGATTGTAAAATGGAACTATGCACACAATTCTGAAAACTCATGTATCAATTACAAGACTCCAGACTGCTAAACTCTAAGCATGATTCCAGTTTTTTCACATTTTTGCTAAACTCTAAGCATAAATCTCACCATTTAGCACACTTGGTTTACCTGGATCACACTGGCCTTCAAAACGCAACAACTAATTCCCAATAAGTCTAAAAATTCTTAATTGCCCCCTGGGGATAAACAACGTTTTCTTGAATCTTGAATCTGTCCCATTACTGTACTGTAATTGACCAAAATAGGTAACATTGGTGTACTGTCAGAACAATGTTGCAGCATCAACTACAGTAGTATGACTCTGAAGCTTGGATTGTGAGTTTAGCCCACATAGACACATATTCATTGTATCCTATTCTGATATGATTGTGTCAATGCAATATTTATGATATGTTCACAGTATTGAATTACAACATGGCAACAGTATTTATTCTATATGTACCACCTAATTGCAACTTTAAAAAATAAAGCTATTTCTAAACAATTGTATACATTGGAATAATATTACGTAACATGGCCTCATAAAGCCAAAACATATGTAAATAATATTTTCATGAAAGTGTTTTGAATTGATCACGAAAGTGTTTGATTGATGCTCTCTAAGAGCATATTTATTTGATAGCTGTGCTTACTGTTTGGTGGAAAAAAAAATGAGTTGTAAGAAAAATGTGTGTAGTTTTGACAAAGTGAGTAACTCTTCTCTGGTTTGTGTTTAGAGTTTTGAGATATTGATCTATAGTAGAAAAACTGTAAGGTGTGCACACGCTGGTTATTTCTCTTGGCTCCGAATCCTTAAGACCTCTTCCGTTTATATTAATTTGTTTTCTGACGTCTACTGTTAATAAGAGCGATGTTATTAATCAATAGGAAGGTTGAGATTGGCCGATAGGAACGTGTACAGATGTATATCATCTGCTATACTGTGAAATTCCATCCCATGGCCTTTGAAAATTGTTGGCAGCGTATGTTGTGCCCTGGAATAGAGGTAATATATATTTATGACACAGATTCCAGTGGTGGGTAGTAACACATTACAAGTAACGCAAATGAGTAAAAAAGTATTTTTTCCGGGTAGCAAGTACTTTTCACGTTGCTACGTTACACGTCTGTAATTTTACTCCTACTCGAGTAAATATTTGATATAGAATTCTACTCTTTACTCAATTACATTTTCCATTGTGCCTTCATTAAAATGAGTATTTTGATAAGCACATTATCTTCGTTGACTGTAATACAAGCGTACACGTAAGCACGAGGCCTCCCTAGGTAGCAACATTGTTGCGATTCCATAGCTGAGGAGAGAGTTGATGCTGCGTTAAAGACACATTTGTTGCCCGTTCGCGTTGTCGCCCAAGTTTTGTCGCGGGATAAATCATAATCTGTTGCTGTGCAAGTTTTATCAGGCGAATGTGTCGTGCGACATCTTTTGCCCGCCAACTGTGCTTCATGCCAATTCATTCTCAACCATGGCCGAGATAACCACCATTGCATGTCTTTAGGGAGAGACGTTGGAGAACCTGACACAGTCTATTCATAATATTGTAATGACCACGAAAGAGGCAGTGTATGTGAAGTATTAATTAGTATTAATTAGACAGTGATTTATTAGATACCTAATAAACCGTTGGAACACACAAGACCAGTAATCATAGCAACGCCGGTAAACAAAACCCCGCTAAACCCAATCCCTACGAGAGCTCCCCGTGCTACGGCCATCCGGAGGCACACAGAGCTTTTGGCCGTGATATTATGTATACAATTATATTATATTATATTCACGCTACAAATCAAATCTTGTCTCGGGTTTCCTCTAGAGAAAAATTCGCCCGATTCACGCCTCTACGTTGGCTTTGTATGGAATCGCGTCGCCCCTTCGTGTTTGGTGTGAAGCACGACTAGAAACCCCGAGGGGGAGTACGGTCCACATAAAGTTTATAGAATTCTAAAGATACAATGTTACATATAGGCTCTGTATTTTGTAGATCAGAGATGAATCTATTTAAATTTTTAGTGTGTCAATTTGTAATTAATTTTGTTTTATGTATTGTTGTATGTAGGCCTATGTTTAATGAACAATACACACAATGAAGAAATGTTTTAAGACTTTCTCTCTCTCATTCACTCACTCACACGTTATGTCTTTTTCACTGATCCAAGCACTTCAATACAAAAATATGAAGTAGGCCTAACTTGTAATTTGAGTAGGCCTAACTTTGTAACGATGTACTTTTTTAGTCTTACTCAATAGGTTTTCTAATTGGAATATTTACTTTTGATCAAGTAGATTTTTAAGGAAGTAATTGTACTTTTACTTGAAATATTTTCAGTAGGCCTACTCACCACTGACAGATTCATAACTCATTATGCAGGGGGAGGGTTAGGAATATAATTTATTTATTTTTGAATTTGATTGTGATTCATCAACTGTTCAGCACTGCTTCTTATTCTAATGTTTGTAGTCTTTCGATGAAACAGTAATACTTACATTTGTTGCCTCTTTAAGAGAGGAAGAGACCTCTTTAGATTAGTTGGTTTGATGGGGAGAGAGGAAGGAGCGAAAATATAAGAGAAAAACTCACCTCACCAAAGTTAGCTGTGATTTAGCAGGGAGTCCGCAGTGAGTAAGTGGTGAGTTAGCGGTGTGTTAGCTGTGTAGTAGCAGTGAGTTAGCTGTGATTTAGCAGGGAGTTAGCTTTGCGGTATCACTGAGTTAGCAGTTTGCTAGCAGTAAATCAGGAATAAGGGGTGAGTTGGAGGGGAGTTAGCAGTGTGCTAGCAGTGAGTTAGCAGTGAGTAAGTGGTGAGTTAACAGTAAACCCAGCTAACACAGTTACGTCGCCGCTACGTGGCGGTTACGTAACTTTATGACCAAAGGTAGTTAGCAGTGTGCTAGTAATCATATAGCTTTGAAATACCAGTCAGTAGGCCTAAGTGTTGAGTGAGCGTTGAGTCTCGCTCAAGGACCACTCAGTGTTTAACATCGCCCGGGGGGTGGTGGGGGAGGGTAGGGGGTAGGGAAACCCAAGGATACAAACCAGCAACCCTGTGAAGATCATCCCGGGGGAGAACTCATTAGCTACATACTGGCGACATTTATGCAACCTTCTTCAAAAAGGTTGCCATAACGTCGCAAGGACGTTATGGCAACGTTCTTCAAAAAGGTTGCCATAACGTTGCAAGGACGTTATGGCAACCGTCTTCAAAAAGGTTGCCATAACGTTGCAAGGACGTTAGGGCGGATCTGCATGGTGCAGTCCTCATTTGCCCTTTATAGAGACCACATAATCTAGTCTGAAATCTACAAGCCACATTCATATTTTACCAACATTTTGGGTGGTGGCTGTTGCTAATGTTGACCCCAAGCCTATTCAAAAGACAAGACAACACACTAATATTTATTTATATTAAATATTTATTTATTTCAAATCATTTAATTTAATTTTTAATTTTGGGGATCTTCTTCCACCTGCCGTTCCATCCGACCCTGTGAAGAACAAAGAAAAGAGAACATGTGAGTGCATTTATTTTCATTTTAAATTCAGTCAAATGTCATTGTACATTTAGTCAAAACTTAAATATGTTATGCCGAGGTCACGCTAGAGTCGAGCGTGAGCACGTTCTAGATAGCAGCCCAAGTGGCTATGAAAGCTATGCATGACTGCTGTGTCCCTGCGTGCGTGGGAGTATTGTAAAAGTTATTAAGTCAATTAGGTCGACTTCAGTCGTTTATTGTCCTCCCCATTGGTCTTTTACGTACTTATTGTGTGTTGTGTATTAATGTAATCTCATTAAAGACCAATTTTCTGCTGCTTTTAGTGTGTTCTTTACACAGACCTTGTGAGGTTTGTGTGTGTGAGAGATAGATGAGAGGTTCCTTGTATACTACATAGTTAATAATTAGTTTGTTAAATGTATTCAAACTTGATCACATGAGCTATTTGTTTAACTCTTCACTTTATTTCTTTCTAACCATTTGACATTTTTTAAATGGTGTGCATCTTTACATTGTTTACTCCATTCAGACTGTTCAAATCCCTTCACTTGATTTAAGACATTTAACATTTCTATAAATTTTAAATTTTTGGCTTTATTAAAAAATATTTAAACCTCACTTTGCACTACAGCACTTTTCTGTGGGAAATGCATTTTCTAGTTCTTATGTGTGGATCCAAGATGTGTGTTATTTAATTAGAACTTTTTTGCGTTTGGATAGTTGATCAATGTATTAATCCTGCAGTATGTGTATTTTACACCAATACCACGCCGGGGATCAATAGCGTCATCATGCGCAGAAACCACTAGGTAGCAAAATCTGATAGGAAGCAGAGATTGGCAGAACACGTTTTCGTCAACGAGCTGTAGTTGCCGGTAGACCTGTTTGGGATTTAGTTAAGCGAACCAAACGAAAATAGTTAATGTAATGTTAATTTCATCTGCCAAAAGATTTACACTAAAAAACTCAACCGTGATTAAACCAAATATAAAGCCTATTGTATTGCAACATAGATTTGTTAGCGAACGTGTCCGCCATCTCCTATTCACGTGATCACCAGCTTTTGTGTATTGGAAAACCTGCTCAGCAAGCTGCAGTCTGCAACTTCTGCAGGAGGTATGTAAGTTGCTAATATACAAAATTATTCTCCAACGATGCATAGCTTTCTGAAATATACGACCCCATCCCGAGTGGTAGTAAGGACCCCCTCATGGATTATAACTGGTATGCTACTGAAATCACAATACCAAACATAATTACATGCATTTTTGGCTATAAGCTTCATTGGTTGACTGGCTAACTACTAGTTAAAACGAGCAGTGTTGGCATGGAAACGGTGGTGCTATTGTGTTTTCGCTGCAAAAAGTCGTAGCGTGTTGCAGAAAGGTGTTTCCCCTAGAGTTGGTGTCGAGCCGCCTCAAAGGTTAGCCTTGTTGGGCTTGAAGAGGTGTAACCACGCCTTGTAAAGCTTAAAGAGTAGGACATGGATCTGCATATCATTTTGTGGTGGTGTACAAAAATATGATAATTGTTAGCATGTTCGTATAATTGATCTTGAGGGATATCGATTGCATATGCCTCTCTTGTTTAAACTCACCTTCAAACTTTTGGAGTGGGCTGAGGGGGCATGTTTTAAGACCTCTGCCATCAGATGCTCCACCTCCTTCTCTTCCAGACCCGGCTTCCATTTCATGATCGCCTCTGTAATTAGATTGAATTTGTGATCAAAAGTTAGGCGTGTCACCACACTCAAGGGGGCACCTCTCAAAAATGATTATTTCCCGAAAGTATTAATCTCTGGAGATATTTTTATGTGATAGTAAAGTTGGACTTGTTGCTTGTTATTTCAACAGCCCCTCAATAGTCTTCATAAAAATGAATGGGATTGTATTGATTAGATAAGTACATGCTTTGGCTACTTTTAGAATTCCATGTGAATAGAAGAGTTGTGTAGCCGCTATAATCTACATGTTTATACACTTATTCCGATTGGTTTGGGGTGGCTGCGGCTCCTTTTAACTGGGGAAGAATGGATCAGCAATTGCGTAGTTGGCGTCGGTACTTTTATGCACATCGAACTGACCGTGTCAAGGAAAAGTGATTTTTCGCTGATTACGTCTTTCTTAAACTCTCGCAAGTAGTCGATAATTAATCAACCAGCGGTCGGTTGCTAAGCAACGTCAACGCGGGATCTAATTTCTCTGCTGAACAACTCTACGAATGGTAATTGTAAAAGACACACACGTGTGAAAGATATTCTTGCATTAGTTTTATCGATGAAAATATTACTCGTCAACGAAATTCTTAATGATCAATTGTTCGTGATTCGTCGATTATCATGCCCATTCCTAAATGAGGAGTCTTGGGAGGAGCAGATCACATAAGCTCAAAAAGTGTATGAAAAATAGCTGAAACAGCTAAATGATATTGTTTGCACACATTGTAGACTTACGTTTGATGGTACTGCCACTGCTTGTGCCAAGCAGTCATCTTCCGCTTCTTTCCCTAAGGCTGTAGTGGCCTCCAAAAAAGTTCGAGGACACAGAGCGCAACACCTCCTCACACACTCCCCAGATTGACCCCCAACTAGGCGCAGATGGGAAAATCTAAGGGAAATCAAACAACCAGGTTAGGCAAGTATTTGATTGAATTTTTCATGTGGTGGTGGTTTTCTTTTGAGGTGGAGTAACCAAATTAAAGGTATTGAAGATGTCTGGCCATCTTAACTACTTGGCTAACAACAGGGAATTAAGAAGGAAAAAGCTTAAAGGGTAATTCCGGTGTAAATGATTTGGGTATGTTTTGTATGATAAAGAGTTGAAACGTTTCGTTTTGGAGCACAAAAAACACATATAGACGCTGTTCTCAGTTGGCTGTTTTTAGCCGGTTCTATTTCAACACGCATAAATTTGAACGATGGGGGCACTGTTTATTGGTAAAAATAAATCGCTATTTTAAACCACTTAAAGGCCAAAATTAGCCCCACACTTCTTTGGTAGCATAAGAAAGGGTCTTAACATATTACGATGAGCATGAGAATTGTAGTGTACAGATTGTTATTAAAAAGGACATTTTATACACACAATACATCAGTAGATCACCGTCGAACGATTTTGTTTTTAAGACTCGTAAGTAGATTGGCGAACACTGAGCTTGCGTTTTGCTGACGGATGTCACAATCTCTGTGTTCGTCATCTAC